>JARHVA010000187.1:6237500-6275000 GCA_037957365.1 Torreya grandis
ATACAATTTATATTTTCTTACAAGTGTGTTTTTGGGCTAGTTATGTTGAAACTAAATCTAAAATAACACATGTTGTAGTCAATGTCCATATATAAAAATATGATAAATCTAAAATTTTAATTTGAAAAGGTATAGATCAAGGATAGATTACACTTGTATGAATTTTTCATTGTGTTATTTTTGGAGAATGCTCATATCATGTTAAGCAAAAAAAGGATGTGTTAATCATTTCCCAGCAAAGGAAAAGAGTAGTCCCTTAAGTGATAAATGGGAAGTAAATGTGTCTTTAGGTGTTACGATAACCTTGATCATATTATCATGTTAATATATTAGAGAAGACATTCCACCTTGATAAATCACTTTAATAATGTAGTTGTTTATGTTGAATTGTTTCAAGGGTTTAGAGTAACCAAGTCTCAAATCTCACTTGTAACTATATTTGAAAACCTATAACTTTACTCTTGTAAATATTTTTGAATATGTATGTGCATATACATTCAAGTGTGCATAAAATTGTTTGCTCTATATTTTTTCTAATTGGGTGCATATGCTTATCATAGGTCTCCATAATTTTCACCATTGTACTTATTTTTTTGTGTGATTTCATTTCAATAATATATATTCTATTATATAATCTAAGTTTGCATTATTTGTATATTTGTATTCAAACATTGATTTTATTTTTAAGTGCACATGCATGTCATGTTCCCCTAGTATTATTGTGTGTAGTCTGAATATGTCATAAACATGTATCTTATAACTCGTTCAAACCATTTTATATTTTATATTATCTTGATATTTATTAAATAATAATCCCAATGGGTGCCCCCCTTTCAGTATGAGGCATGAGATAATTGAGTGCATCATAACAAAATAATAGGGTGTATGTTGTGCCAAAAAATGTGCTTAGATATCATTTTAAAAAAAATAAAAATTGAGATAGTTTATTATAATATGATGATTTATTATATTTCATAAATATGTTTTAAAAATATGATAAATAGATGGTAGATAGAGTGTCTAAGCATAAAATATGGCATTTTTGTAAGGGTTGATTAGTGTGATAAAAATACTATTGTGCATAAGAGAACATTTAATGTGTTCCAATAAAACTCAATGGTAGTTATTTATATATGATTTTATTGAGATAATTCATGCATAAGTTAGAGGATTATTTTTTTTTTTAAATTTTGATAAAAATAGGTCAATGTAAATAAATAGATTATTTGAAAAATAAAGTACATTTCATTTTCACATTGAAAATATACAATTTTGAGATTTGATATAGGAATCATGTCATAGATGATACCTTCATGATTGATTTGGTTGAATTAAATGGTAGCCAACTTAAAGGTAAAGGATATTGATGAGATCCATAAATGGCCTCATTTACCTATGTAGTCCTTTCCCAATTTATTCTTTTTGTCATAGTATTCATACCTAAAGATTCATAATATACTCATGTGAATATCTAATGTAGATATATATGCAAATTAAATATTAAGTTTGATATGTTATTTTTAAGTTTTCTCATGTATTTTAAATGGTTTTATATCTTCATGGCTAAAGTAGAATGGAAAAGATCCTTGTTTGTTATTTTTAGCAACCCATAGCCATTTCTATAAGATAAACTTGAAAGCTTTGATTGGATATAATTTAGACACATAAATCACTTACAATAATTAGGATCCACATGTAGCCACTATCCACAAGCACATGTAACAACTAGTTGAGTGTGAAATTTTTATATGTGGATATTTTCAAGAACATAACATAACTTCTATTTTTCATCTCCAATAGCCTTCTAGTTTACTAAAAAATATTCAAAAGTCATGTAACATGATGAAAAGTTGTTATAACTATGTGGGAACTCCATTGACCATGATTTCATTATTGGATTATATGGATATATGTTTATAACCATCATAAAATCCTTATTATATTCATCTATCATTGTATAAGATATTATGGTTGTAAACCATTATGTATTTATTCAAGTAACAAGTCCATAACTTCCTTATATAATGAGAATATTTTTAGGTGATTACAATCATAGCATTATATATCATATAAAGATAGTGACTAAGAATGACAGTTGTTAAAATCTTTATGCTTTGTTGTAGCAATCATTATATTGTTATAGAGTTTGATAAATTAAATTGAAGTGATTTGAGTCAAATTATTCATAATCAATGGATCTAAAACACAATTCCAACCAAGGGGGGCCCACTTATGAGGAGTTATTGTTACAATACCATATATTAAGTAGACATTTCAATTTAGTTTTTTGTTTACATTCTATATTTGTGTGTGTATCTTTTGGTTTCCATAGTTTATTTCATTAAATGTAATTTTTCTTATGTGTGATAGATAAAATATCTTTTCTTTAATCTATAGTAATATTCTAAAACAATATTTATTTCCTTTATGAAATTTCCATTTCAGCAAATGTGTTTAACTTCTATCATTTACATTTGTACAAAGTGTGTTTCCTATATGTAACTATTAGTACCTTAATATTTTTAAAGATTCTAGTGTGAGTATATAATTATGACATTACCAAATTATATGGACCCCAAGTTATAAATTTAATGAATGATAATTATTGATAAACTAAGTGGATACCTATATATATCACCTATGTCAGTTTATATGTAGAGTGATTGGAATGCATTATTTTAATTTGGGAGTTTATTTTTCCAATCATTTTTGTGTTATTTTTCAAGGAAGGTGCCAAGAATTATAATATCCAAAGGTTGGGTAAAATTACATACTTTCCTAGATTAATATTTTTTGCTTTCCTAAATTAAAATGTCATGCTTTCATGGCATACAATTTCCCATTTTCTAAAGTGAAATTTTCTACTTTCTAGTGTTAAATTTTATGTTTTATAGAATAATATTTCTTACTTTAGGAATTTATTATTTTAGAATTTAGAATTTATTTTTAAAATTAAAATAAGCAAACCATAAAAAGAATCCTTTTTGAGTTTACCCTATGTAAAATAAGGAAAAAAACACAAAAATAAGATGGAAGGGTTTGTATGTAGCATGAAAGAATTTATTTGGGAATAAATTTACCTAAATAATTAAGTTTATCTTTAGAAGAATAAACTAGGACATCACTTGTAGAAATGGTGATATCATCTATACTAATAGGAGCATTTCCTATAGCAACAAAGATATCACCTATTGTAATAAATATATTTCATATAATGATTTAATAAATGATTGTAGTTGATCCAAACTAGATATTAGAGGTGGAAGAATTAACATCAAAGGAGTTCTTAGCTAAATTGGTAAAATAGTCCAAGAATAAAAGACATGAGTATCTTCATACCCTTTGATAAGGATGTCTTTTCAACATTCCAATGAGTTCCTTTTGTTATACCCTACACTTAGTAATATAGTACTTGGTTCCCTCCACCCTCAATAAAATCCTCTCTAAAATATAAATCCAAAACCTTATAGCTTCAAAAAAAATTTAAAAACTTGCCAAATATACTAACTTAGCTGAATGAGACAACATTGTTGAACTTCCATAAGAATTTATAAGAATCCCCACTCCATCACCTCTAGTAATAATACTTTCCTCTCCTTTTGATAAGCATATATCCACTATTCATTACACATCATGGGAAATTTTGACAAATGATTTGAAAATTGGGTGGTAAAACTCTTTGGTTTACAAGTAGTCTAAAAAATCATGGAAGACAATCATGGAGAAAAATCTAAGTCCATAACGTTTGAGTTTCCCATCAATAATCCTAAAAGAAATGCACCCATGAAAAATATCCCTCTCTAATTTTCCTAACTTCAGAGGAATGGTTAAATAATATCCCAATACAATTCTCTTTATGATTTATGTCATGTGTCATAGTTATGACTACAACTAGAATTCTCAAAATCTAAAATGGTTTCCACCCACTCTCAATGATATAATCCTTAGATGGAATATTGGGTTGGGGAGAGATATAATATCCACTTGGAAATATATGTGGGAATAATTCCTATTAAAATACTATGGATATCTTAAAGGAAGGGACTAAATAAGGAATGACATCCTAAATGTCACAAAATGAAGATGAACCATCTTAAGACTACATAGAGAGATTTGTGTTCACCCTATAGATATATAAACAAACTATGTTGTATCAAAAATCTATTTTATAGGTATATTTTAAATGAATCAAAGAAGAATGTTTTAAATCATTAGATCTAATGAGCATCATATAAATCTCACAGATATCATTTTAAGATATCACTCTCTTATATCAAGGTCAATGATGAATAAAATACATATCAATTGAGCTTCATGACTATCATCATCCAAATCCACAAATGTATAATCAAGGATGAATGTTAGTAATTTATTTCAAGACATGAATTAGGACATAATTTGTCACTTGGATACATAGTTGAATACGTTTCACACATGGAGGAGGTAGGCCTTGACTGTATACTATCTGGACTATCACAAATGAAAATTTATTGTAAATGTCATGCTTCTTATGTCAAATTAGTTGTCATAATGGAAGATAATCCAAATGCATTATATCTTTATGCCATTTAATTATATGGAGAGTAGATATTTTATGTATCCCATTGAAAACCATGGTCACAAAGGCCACAATATGTAGGTATGTCATCTAGTTATCCATTTTTTTGTAATTATTTTTTTCCTCCTAATTTTTTTACATCTAACCATGGAATAAACCACCCCAAACACAACCCCAAAATCATAATTGGCATTGTAAATATCCTGAAAACAAAACCAAATAGAAATAATTTCAACAATATCCATGATAACAACAAAATATTATCTATCAATGGAACTCACCCTCTAACTAGTGTTAGTAGTCATGATGAGGGAATAAACTTTAGCTCAACCAAAATACTGCCTTTAAAATTTTTCCACAAACTCACTTACATCAATAGCCAACATTAATGCAAATTAATCTTACTCCACCTCCACTAAGTTCCCCAAAACAACCTACACATAATCCCAACAATAATTTGGTTCAACTAATATGTAATAATGATGTGATAATATTCCCCACTTATTAAATTTAATTTAACAGCATTATTATTTATTTAGGAAAGTCTCTCCCAAATCCCACTCCACCCATAATACCAAAGCTAATTGATGAGGTTGTTATCCCACCAAAAAATCCATAACCATATAGTAGTTATATTTCTCCAAAACATATCACATTTAATGAGAAAATCACACCAAATAATCTTATTTTATGGAAAAACTCAATTTGAAAAAATAAGATCTAGATTTAGAGTTTGACTTCATAGGCTAGCTAAAGAATGTTTGTGTCAACATTAATTTATTTTAAAAAATTAAGAATTGTATACATGTAAAATAAGACAAATCTACAACTTATCCTTCTCACTAATATCCAAGCTCTGAGAAAGTAATCAACTAATGGTCCTCTTAGTAATAATTTTTTATATCAGGGTCATGACCAATAATGGATCCACTAAACCTAAACTAAAGGATATCTTATCACACAATATTAAAGGAGATGTTTCCAAGTCCTCTAGTCAAATTCCATGATGGGATAACCATATCTAGGTCTTATGATTTCAATACATGTAATAAATATAATATACTAAATAAACATGTAAGTTAATTTAGTAAATTAATATGTAAGCTAATCTAGTGCTCACCAAATCTTGTGGCACAAATGGGGAAGATAATAAACAATAAAGATAATTATAACATATAAATGATCTAATCAAGGAGAGATACAATTTAATCCATTAATTCTTCAAAATTTACTTATCAAAATATGAATGGATAGGAGTATACATACCATGTTGAAGTGAACTCATCGTGCCTCAATAACTCCCTTGGCCAATGGTGTTTTGCAAGAGGTTGTTGTGGCTTGTAAGGATCATAAGGATAAATTAGATATAAGATACAATACTTCTCATATGTATCCAAGACATCCACAAGATAAGTGTTACTTATCCAAGGTAAAAACCTATGAAATGAAACCTCCTATTGATAGTATAACTAGATCTGTGAGTTGTAATGATGCATAATTGAATGAAACTCTATTGAAAAATGAGTTGAGAGGGTATTTATATCCAATTATTAACCCTAAACCTTCCCATATATTTATTTGACAAGGTCATTTGGGCTTACCTTATTTGGAGGGAAATATATCCATTAGGTCTAAATCTATGTTAGTTTGGGATGATGAAGTTCCATAATGTGTGTTGAATTCCCAACAAGGTTGACCAAGTTAATGTAGTAGAATAAGTTTGTAAAAGGGTTTTTATTCTTATGTAGGGGATATTTTTAATGGTGAATTTATTAGGGGAGTGTATAATTAGATTTTTATTTCTTAGGTAATTAGATAAGAATAACTTGCAATGTTATGGGGGCCAACAATCCTATGAAGGCCCAAAGGTCTGCCAAACTCTTTCCCAGTGCACCTTTTAAGGTATGTACTCAAAGAGATTGAGATTTAATGGGTTCCTACAAGATATAAAACATCCATAATTTATAAAGTTTAAAAATATTATGTGTATACATATGCCCCACTCAAATCTCATCATGTATCATGTAGTTGTAACATGGGATGGTGCTTTAGGAAAAAAACATAGTAACACATAAGGTTGAGTCAATAAATTATAGTAAAAATCATAAATTGAAATGTTAGTAAGAAAATAATTGAAATAATTAATAGTATCATATACATACTTTAACTTACCTTTATCATTGAATGGTTGTCTATCTTATTTTTAGTCTTGATCATGGAGGGTACTTTAGCTGAATTGGACAAACCCTGAGGATACAAAACTAAAGACTAAAAATAAACAATCATCATAAATGTCACCTTCACCAAAATTGGGTTATTAAAAAACGTTTCATCGAATATGGGTGATTCAAAAAAATAGTTTCATTGAATATGGGCTGTTCAAGGATGGACTAGTTGTCATGACCTTGAATTGGAAGTGGAGGATTTTTATTTTGATTTGGGTGGGGGCCTTTGAAAATTCTCATTTCCTAATTTTCAAATATGGAAACGCTTCATTATTAATTATACAATAGTCCTTGAAGTGGTGAGGATAGGACATGATTAGGTCTATGTATCTTACAGGCCAGATTAAAGTGATATTTATGATGGGGTTAGATGATGTTAAATTTGTATGGCTTGAGGGTGTTATGGGTAGTGGATGGATAATGGTTATATGTTGAATAATTAGATTTTGAATTATTGGATAAAGGACCAAGAAGGGATGTTAGGTGGGATACCTATTGGATAAGCTATTGGAGTTGGTTGATCATGTCTTGGATTAGAAATGGGGATGATAAAACTAGATTAAAATGTAAACTGACATGGGAGATATTTAGATTAAAATGGTAGATATCATATGGGAGACTTTCTTAGTCTATGAAATTATTAGTATCATCAAGATGAAATGGATATCTAATAAAAGTATTTTTTTTATTTGTTTAAAATCCCATTGGAATTTGGTTGTGTTTGTTTGGGATTGATTTGGGTTCACTTTATTTTTATTGACTTGATTTTCAGTTTTGAAATCAATTGGATTAAATCTAGTACCTGTTTAAGACAAGGTATCAATCATACATATATGATACAAACTTATATTATTCAAGTGGGAGTGTAAGGACCACTAATATACCATAGAATATGACATGTATGTGGTGGGAAATCTTTAGGAATGTTATTTTCCTTACACTAATCTACTAAGAGATATTAATTTAGGATCAATAGGTTGATCTAGGTGTATCCTCTATCTACCTTTCAGTACATTGAGGCCCAAATCTATGATTCAAAGGTGTTATTGGTGGCCTAAGTATTGGAAGATGAAACTCCCTCACTTCATAACACTGGTAAAATAGATGACTACTTAGCCAATAATGACATCTCCCTAAGAATTTATATACCCCACAAAAACATAAGGTTCTACAAATATTAGGGGATGAAATCCCAATCATCAAACCCTAAATTAATGAAAATAAAAGCATGAGAGTTATTTTTGATTCCCAAGATTGCCTTATGTTGTAAGCAAAGAGAATACAAAAATATCACCTTCCAACATGAGGGGAGAACATACATGACTTCATTTTATACATACAAAGTCATCTAACTGAAAAGATAAACAAACAAAGGTTAATTTAAGTTAAACTTTTAAATGTGTATGTTTGGGTTTGATTTATTATTATTTGAATATGATACCTAAAATTTCTATTAATTTGGTAAAAATTTGTATTTGTCAAGATAAAAACCTATAAATAATATTTTATCTCAAAAATTTGTAAATACGAAATAGAGAATAAAAAATGTTGTTATTCAAAGCACAAATAATGGAATGATTATGAATGATGTGATGTTTATGATAATGTCAGACAATAAATACAAATAGATAAATTAAAAATGTTTAATTGATAATTAAAATTTTCATTCTACATAACATATATGATGGGATTATCATAACAACTTGATCTTTGCGCTAGAAGAAGATAATCGAGATAGATAGAAGCATACATGCTAAACATAGAAGTGGAAATGTTGAATAAAGAAGTGGAAACATTATTATATAGAGTAAAAATGATGGTAGGATCATATATGACATGATTTATATGGTATAATTGCATAAAGTAAAGATACATACATAATTAGAAACATTGAACAAAGAGGTGGAAACATCTTTCTATAAATCATAAACAACATGAGTCAAGTAAAGAAAATACTAAGCTAAAAACAATAATTTTGACTTGAAATCAATCTAATTATCTTTTATAAAATTACCATCCAAGCCTAGTGGACCTACCAAGCCAAATGATGCAAGGATAGTGGGTATGTGAGATCCACTAGGTGTGCCAAAATGTATATAAGTAAAACTAGGTCTAGTACATTAAAAACTTGAAATAACCAAATTATTACACTAATTCAATAAATACCTATGATAAGAGTGAAAAGGGAAAAGAGATGCACCTTCACTTAATAATGAATATTCTCCCTTTGATTATTTAAATTTGATCCTTCTATTGTTCGATGTTATTACTGAAATGGTGATGTGCAAGAACAAATCAACAACATGTCACCTTGAAAAATTAATGTTTGGCTTTATGGATGCTTGATGGCTTGATTATTGCTTTGAAAAGACTTAGTTATACTTAAATAATTAATTTAATGTGAGGAAATATGGTTATATTTATAGTATTTTGAGAGTGATATATACCTTTGATCTTGATCCAATATCAAGGGTTGAGAATTGGTAAAATCTCTCATTAAATTTGAGAAGTTGGGAATGAATGGGCTTGACTTGGGATTTGATTAATTGCCTTGTATTTGGTGTAATAATTTGGGATTTGGAGATGATATTACATACTATTTGGGGGGATTGGATGATGTCATAATAAGGGGTTAATGTGAGTATTTTAGATTTGAGTTATTTATTAAATTATGGATACATATATGTGCATGGAATTTATTATTAGGGATGGGTTAGTTGATTAATATAGGTTAATTAACTAACATGATGTGAGATGAATTTGGTGCGATTGGAAAGCCCAATATGGAACTTCTTAATTGTTTTTTTAGGGCGGGTGGGGCAGGGTGGTGAATAGTGATGGGCTAGGTTACATGTGTTTTAGATTAAGGTAAAAGTAGGTTTTGAAGGGACCTAAAAACCCAATAAAAGAGATAGAAAGATAAAGCAATAATGTCCATTAGGAGTAGCAATCTTAAAACATACTAAAAATTAGCATCAAAATCAAGTTTTATAGGGACCTGAAACCATAAACCTAAACCATAAAAAAGAGTCCAGGTTTTATAGAGACTTGGAAACTCAAAATAAGTTTTAAAACTAAGAACAAAATTTTAGAACCAGTTATAACATCCAGCAGAAGGGACCAAAAAAAAAACAATATCAACAAAAAAAGACCCTAATCTTCTAATTCCAGGATCATCTTCACAGCCTCCTTTCCAATCGTAGAAGTATCCTGTATGGATATTGTAGCCAAAGTAGCAGCATCTTGCAGGGCTTTCTTCCTCGAACTCTACTTGGTCCTCTTACTTGGCCCCTCTAAGGATTTTATTTCCTTGTTAGATCATTTTCCAAGGTTAGCTACAGCTACACATATGCTTGAAGTTACCTCCTCCATCTTCGTTCTACTTTCCTTAATGAACCTTCTAAGATTATTCTCATAATCTTTAAGTTTAATTGGAATATCTCTCATTTGTATCTTCAAATTATTGATTTTGGTCTGATCAGCTTTCTAGTTATGTTCCATTATTTCCACTTTCTTCTTTAGCCCCATTATTTCCTTATACATCCACGAATCAACTTGGAGAATATCATCAACTTTGAATTTGGTAGAATTCATGAAGGATAGCTTAGTGTTCTTCTGCCAAATGCATCACATATATCTTCTACATTTTCATGTGGAGAGGAATCATCCTTTTCAATTTGTTCCTCCCTTTCCATCATTTTCTCCCCTTTACTCTCAACAGGGTCTTCATGCTGGATAGGATCATCCTTTTCTTGTTCCCTAATCTCCATAGCATGATTGGAAACTAGAACCATATGTTTATTCTCTCTTATCAAAGCTGGATCATTAAGTAAAATATTTGTGTCCTTAACATTTCCCCCCAACACTGTCTGATTATACTCATGATCAGAATTATTTTATTCTGTATTTTCCTTAGTTGTATCACCTTCATTCTCTTTCTTACTTTTTTCTTTATTTTCCTAATAACCTTATAGATTAGAACTGAACTCCCCTATATCCGTCCCTTCCTCTTCCTCCTGAACATCCTTCTCATAACTTTTTGTATTTTCCCACTCAAATTCCTCTTCAGCAATTTGTTTTTTAAAATTGGAGGGTTTTGGTTTTACTTTTTCTTTCCCCTTAACTTTTTCATTATTCTTACATTGTGAATCCTTATTTTTTTTAGAATAAGGAGTCAAAGCTATGGCATTATTTTTGAAAAAACCCTCTATGATAAGAATCAGTCTTCATGTAAAATGGGGTGAGACTCCTTCTTTCTATGGGCAAACAAACTTTGAAGCAACGAAAAATGCAAATAGAAAGGGAAGGAAATTCTATCTTTATGCCTGAAATGATTGAGAAAGACAAAATGAAATTTATGAACTCTTTTGCTCCTACCATCAAGAATAAAATACTCATGGATGCAGCATAACACATCTCTCCAAATTCCTTTTATCTGCTCCAAATTGAAGAAATCTCCATTCTTTTCCAGTTGCTTCTCCTCTGCATCTGTCTTCAAATTTTTTTTGTATGCTGCATTGGAAATACTGGTCTGCTTAGAGAATTTAATACCACCCATGGGAAGCCTTGTGACCTCAGCAATGAAGTCCTCAGTAAGCTTCACAGTGACACCATGGAGAGTTACTCTGTCATCATCCCAATTTTTGAAGAATGCCATAGTAATGTGGGGTTTAGATCCATGCAACCATTCCAGATAACTTACCACCTTCCCTTTTTGAAGAATATTCCATACATCCTATCTAGCCTTCCAATCTTCACAATTTTTTGGCTCTTGCTTTCGTGGTTCACCCTTCATATTGCAAAACAAATAATATTCCAACAACTCCTAAACACTGAAGGCATAAAAAATGAACTACTTATTTTTTACATGAAAAGGAAATCACCTATATGATGACACATGCGATAACCACCTAACATTCTCATGAATGTACCTATTCAGTGAAGGTAATCTATCCACCGTAAGGCCACTCCACCGAATCATTAAATTGATAATCTAGGCAGATCTTTCCCTCTTTCGAATGAATGGCATCATAATTAATAAGCACTTTGAGATCAATGTGCTTATTTAATGCATCATGCCATCTCACCTTTTGCCATGTTTGAATAGCATGATTAGCTATCCAGTCAGCAACTCCATTGCCTTCTCGATATGTATGGGATATGGTCACTTTTTCAAATTTTTGAATTAAATCTTTAATTTCCATCACCGTAGCCTCAATAGACCATGAAATTGAGTTTTTATTATTTAGTGATGTTTATAATATTCAAAGAGTCACCTTCCAACCATAATTTGGAAAATCCTAACTCAACATCTAGTTTAATGGTGTAGAGGGCTGCAGTAGCTTCAGAAATATGACTATTCGACTTATCAATTAGGACAACAGTAGCATCAATTACATTTCCCACATGATCTCTCAATACTCCTCCACATCCCGCTCTTCCTGGATTACCTTTAGATGCTCCATCAAAGTTTCCTTTGATCCATCCAGTAGGAGGGACATACCATTTTACAATCGATCTTGGATGATCAATTTTCAAATTAGGACTTTCAGATCATAAGGGGTTATCAAATTGAAAGGTTTGATTAGGATCCCTCTATGATTTAAAATTCTCCTTAATGGCTCTAATAATATTTTGACCAAGCACCCATCCTAGAAGTTCTTTACTTCTGAATATTCTATTGTTTCTTTCTTTCCATATACCCCACCATATATGAGGAAGTGTTAGTCTCCAAAAAAAATGAACATCAGGATTCTTAGAGGGACAACACCAGTTTTTAAAATATAGATCCACACTTTTTTGATGTACCCATGTTATACCCCAAAAATTAAGGATCTCAGTCCAAACTTGTTGAGTGTAAGAGTAGTTCAAAAACATATGGTCTCTATCTTCAAATCCATTTTTGCATAAAATACAGCTGTTAACCACATTTATTCCTCTTTTCTGCAAGTTGTCAAGGGTCAAGATTTTATTTTGAAGCAGAGTCTAAAAGAAGATATTAATTTTTGGGATGAGCGCCTTCATCCAGGTGTGAGACCACAAAGGTTGATTTCCCTTTTCCTTTGAAATAAAGATAGTAGAGACTTTAAATTGTTCCACTAGGATCATCATGCCAAATAATCTTATCCTCAAGATAGGGATAAAGAGAGATAGCATTGATAGATAATTGGATGTTACTAAAGCCTTGATTAACATTAGTTAAATTCACCCTAGAATCATTCTACCAATACTGACTAACTAGTATACCATATCTCTACTTACATTGATCAACTAAATCCTTATCTTGAAAATATTCCATCAAAGGATAATCCTTTAATTAGACATCATCCCAAAATTTCACCTTAAGTCCATTACCAACTTTCTAGGAACATCCTTTTTCTAAAGTTTTTTTGGTCCCCTAAATAGCCCCCCATATGGAAGAGGGACAAATTACATCAGGATTAAAAAAGAAATCAGAAAGGGATTTAGCATTGAATAGGTACTTATGTTTCCATATAGTACTCCACTCTTTATATTCATGGTAAAATCTCCATCCCAATTTGGCTAAAAGAGCTTTATTCATACTTCTAATTTTTGTAATTCCTAATCCCCCTTCCCTGAAAGGTTTGCAAACATTATCCCAAGCAATTAAAGGCATTCTCCTTTTTTCCTCAATACTAGTCCATAGAAAATTTCTTTGAATCTTTTCAATAGAATCTGCAAATTTAATAGGAATTTTGAAAATACTTAATGCATAAGTAGGTATGCTTTGAAGACAAGCTTTGAGAAGAGTTAACTTTCCTACCTGACTTAAAAGATTTCCTTTCCATCTCACAAGTTTCTTGTTGAACTTATTAATAAGATCCTCCCAGAAGGCATCAAGGACTTTCAGACCAAGAGGAAGACCCAAGTAAGAAGAGGGGAGAGATCCTATAGAACATCTAAGGATTTTTGCAATTTTACTTTGCCTCTAGATAGGGGTGTTAATAAAGAACACTGCACTTTTATTCCAGTTAATCAATTAACTAGAGGAAGAAGAATATAAGTTAATAACTTGCTTCAAATTTCTTGCTTCCTTGACTTCAGCTTTACCCATAAAGATGGTGTCATCAACAAATTATCCAGGAGAACAAATTAGAGGATGGGAAGAAGGTTTCAAACCCTTAAATAAACCTTTATGGACCAAATCCCCCATATATCTCCCCAAGAAATCAACCATAATTACAAAAATGATGGGGGATAAAGGGTCACCTTGTCTCAATCCCTGTGATGGATAAAAGAAGGTTACATATGTTAATCAATGAAGGTATTAAGATTAGAATAATAATCAAATTAGGGTTTGTTATAGATGGTAGAATTAAAGTTTTGGATGAAATTAGTGTAATATAGTGAATATGGTGTTGATAGGCTAAAATAAGCACTAAGGTGTTTAATTTTAGGTGTTGTCACAACTTGTACTTTTTTAGTTATTAGAGAATTATGCAATGTTAAAAAATAATATTATCAATGGGATGCACACATGTAGTTCCTATGTCGAACATAGTTAATATAACCATCATGGTCAAGTAGTAATAAGTGTATCTAAGTCAGAATCTAGGAAATAATATTTTGTTGTGATATACCCATCATGGTCATTATCAACCATATGATTCTACATATGATACATAACCCTATGAGCCATAGTATTATGTGTAATCTAATGCATAGTAGTAAAATGTGACTATATTCACTAAAGAAAACACGGATGACTCTATACTATTAGTCTAAGATGTGGTGGTCATAGTGTCTAATGGAACTCATGTGTATTAAATATATCTATAATGTAATTTATTATATAATATTAGTCAACTATGAAAACTTACTATATTTATTTGAGTTGTCTTAGTAGAACATACCTTAACATGTTGTATATTTTTTTGTTTTGGTGGTGGAGGTGGTCAATGATTAATTTCCTACCAAATATGGTATTCATATGGAATACCTATAATTACTACTACCCTATTGTCACATTTATACTTCATACATTTATGTAATAAATATGGTATTGCTTGCATATTGTGTATCCAATGACATCATAACAACATGTCAAAAACTCATGTGCCCGATATAACTAATAATAATTTAAAAACTAGTGTGAGCTTAATTGAGGATTTAGAGGAGTCATATTTTATTCCAAAACCATATAATACACTCATATACTCTTATTTCACTCAAATTTCTTCTCTTAATTAGTAAAATGAGGAGTTATAGGTTTAGAGTCTTATCTTTGAAGTCTAGTCTTATTGATGGTCTTTAAAATTCAATAGGAGTCATGTCAACAAGGTGTCCTAGTCTTTAAAGTCCCAAACTAAGGATATCTAGGTTTTATTCTTGTCATTTGAGGTCTTCAACCTACAACATCTCATGCAATGTGCCACATGCACCAAAGGGGGAGATTGAGGTGCTAATGAATCCACCTAAAGGTAAGTATATATATCCCTACTCTCTTTCATTTATATACCTAGTATATTTGTAAAGTTTTTGTCATTATTATTTTATGTGTTTTTTATCATTGATTATTTTCCTCCTTATACCAAATCAGTTGGTATAGCTATAGGATTATTGGGCTTGCCATTATCACCTTAAGTTACATAGACTACCCATTGGTTGACTATTACACCACTCACGTCATTATTGGTTTAGTGCTTGTAGATGTATTTTATTACATTAGTATTCTTAGTATATCCTTGGTATACATTTTATAGTTAGTTTTTAAAATTATATTTCTACATTGAGCCTTAGTGAGAGTTACACCTTATTTCATATGCTTAAGATTTAGAACCATTTCCTCCTAAAATTTAAATGTGGATTATCCTTTTCTAGGTATATCTTTATCATAGGTCTTTGACCACTCTTAAAAGTATATAGAGGTTGTATTTTTATGACCTTGTTAGTATATTAGTCTATTTAGATAAATATGATGGTTATAAGTTATCCTATCTGATACATACAATCTAGTAAACCCCATGTGGATCATATCCCACAAGTAGTTTGATTGTGTTCACCTTTCCATTTGATTATCATCATTTTATTCACTTTAACTTTACCATAATTATACATTATGGTGAACCCAATGTGAATCCTATGCCATTGCTAGTTGAATTATATTCAAATTTCCATATCTTTCTTCTTAGATATTCTAATTTGACAAACACTTCTTGTCAAATTTTTCTTCTTTAATCTTCTCAATTTCTCCAATTATTAAGACATTATTATATATATTTGAGGGTATGTTATTTTATGGATGTTATCGATTGAATTATTCATTTTTAATCTTAGAGGATTCTTTTTATTGATGATATAAAACATATAAAGAGATTCGATAGCTTTTTAGGTGCTTGGCATTGGGTTTTAATTGTGAATTAGTTTCCCCCTTAGTGAAACATGTAGTTTTCATTCTATGTAAGATGTAAATTTATATAAAAGAAGTATATAAAAATATGAAAATAAATAGACTATGTAAGTAGCTTTAGCTTAATAGGCAAGGTATGCATATATAAATATGACTCGACTATATTCAACATATTATTCCTCTATTATTTTGAGCATGATCATGGAAAATTTTATGTATATTAAGACAATTTTTTTTGTTTCACCGTGAAAATGTTTTCTTTTTGTTATTATAAGAACTTGTAGGTTCTATTGTGATTAGGTAAAATTGTCTGATGAAGTGATGTACTTATAATATAATATTGTATATATAAATACATGTTTATATATAAAAATATACATACATACAGACATATATATATATATATATATATATATATATATTTATATATATAGATATATATATACATATACATATACATATACATATATATATATATACATATATATAGATATACATATATATACATATATATATATACACATATACATATATACATATACATATATATATATATATATACATATACATATACACATGCACATACACATACACATACACATATACATATACATATACATACACACACACACACACACACACACACACACACATATATGTATATATATACATATATATGTGTATATATATACATGTGTGTGTGTGTGATATATTACACACACACAAACACAAAAAAAAAAAAAGAAGAAGAAGAAGAAAGAAACATGTATTTATATATACAATATAATATTATAAGTACATCACTTCATCAAACAATTTTACCTTATCATTCTCACACACACACACACACACACTTTTACTTTGGTGTGACCTTATAATTAAATACTAGATAGTTTCTTGATGTGTTAATATGTATTAAAAGAGAAGATAATATGTTTTATGTATGAGTACAATTATTCTATAGTATAATGTAGTTTGGATTATTGTTTATATCTACCTAGAATGTTATCAAGAAGAGATATTGAGGATTGATATTATGTTTACATATACAATATTTTGACATTATAAACATAAATAAATAGGTGAGAATAAAAGAATAAATAAATTGATATTTTACCTACTTACCCTAAATAAAATAATATACAAGGGATCATATTTGAAATTGTTAAGTTTCATGTGTTCTTGGAAATTATGGTAGAAGATATGTTGTGATAAAGGCTTATAAAAAATTGATTCTTGTTCTATCTTATTGACATATATTTTTTATTATAAATTGGGTAACTTACTATAGACATATGTACTATCATTATGGCATAGTATTTATGATCTAATTTTAAATCTTTAGTTACATGCTATGTTGGATAATATTAAATACTTATATGAGTATGCTAGTGTGTGACTCATATACATACCTCTTGATATTATTATGTATGATTTATTAGCAGAGAGATCTTTGTGATTAAATGACTTTGTTTTTTATATCTAAATTCTACAATGAAAGATTTGGTCAAAGTAATGTATAGCTATGACATTGTCATTTCACTATACTTCTATTTTACATGTTTTGATGTAGTCATTTAGATAGAGGAATGGAATTCATATTCTATTTAATTGTTGCATGTGATAATGTTAAGTACACATATGGGTTCTAGTTATTTCTTGATATCCACACTATTTTTATATACTCCTTCATGAAGTATAGGGACAGTCCTCAAAGGGTGGTACATGGGAGAACATTGGTCTATGATTGGAGGTAAAACACTTAAATGATGTTCTTCTTCTTTAGTTGATTCAACCAGATGGACTTACACTCAGGCTATGGGATTATAGAGTTATTCTTGTAGTTCATGTTGTACTTTTGTATTATCATTCGTATATTTATAATTTATCTTGTTTTACCTTGATTTTGGATGTTTAAATAAAATAGAAGTGGTTATGGAATTGTATAAAACATTATAAATTATAAAAATTAGTGATTGTAATTATAATTTGGACTGATTATTAGATTGTATTCACATTTCAGTACTTGGTATAAATTTTTGTTTAATGATGTGTTTAATTTTGATTACTAAGTGAGGTTTATCATGTTAGTGGGATAATTTAATTCATACATATTTTATTTAAAGTTAATTTAGTAATCATTTTTAAATCAATATCTGTAAGTAATCCTAGTAGTAAAATTAAAAAATAAATGATAATATCTGAGTTAGTATCAGTTGGGTCTAACATTATGGTATCATAGCTTATGGTTTAGATCTCAAACCTAATGATTCCACTAACATAAATATTATTATCCTAATTTTATATAAGGAATAATAGTGTGAGGGAGATCAACTGGTGAGTGTCATTCTAATGCTAAACCTCAGGTTGATCCTATACAATGAGTAGTAGAACAAGCTATAAACTTTGATTGAATTCTTATAGTTATGAATAAAATTCATGATCATATTATATATATTGAATAATAATTTCATGGTCTTGAAGATACTATTGAGTATGAAGTTATTGAAGAGAATCTTATTTTAAAGGAAGATCCCTGAGAACATAGGCATGAGGAAGTGCACCAGAATGCTAGAGCTCAAGTAGCTTTTGAGCTAGCATGAGACATGAAGAAGGTAAACCCACAAAAATTTTATGTCACTATTCTAGTTGATGGATCAGAAGCTTAGATTACAAATATGGAAAAGTGTTTTGGGATTCAAAATTACTCTAACATAGATAAATTTGTATGGGGAGCTTCCTAATTATATGGTGAAGTAGTAACTTGGTGGGAAAATAAAAATCTCAAATTGAATCTAGACTCTACTACCACTACCTAGGATCATTTTCCCCCCTCTTTAGAGTATTATGGCTACCTTAGAATTACTTTGACCAGAAGTTGATATATTTTCAAAATTTGAGGCAAGGAGACTTGATATTAAATGAGTACTAGGAATTGTTTTATAAGCTATTGAAATATGTTCCCAATTATTAGAAGGATGAGTGTTTCCAAATTCAAAAATTTAGCATGGGAACGAGACCTTAAATTAGATGTGAGGTGGATGTGCATGGACCATCCATTATGCATTAAGTCTTCAAAAATATATAAAATAGGATTAAAAACTAAAATATTTGGCAAAGGTTAGATAAAAGTATAAGAAAATGTTTGGTAGTTCCAAGACTCCTTTTAAGAAGAAGAATAATTAGAAGAGGAAAGAATTATTGATTTCACAACATGCCCCATTTTTAGATTGAAAAGAAGGATCCTATTTTTGCTTTGGAGTTTGATCTTATACCTAAATGAGTCCATTGTTGTTGCTTTCCTAATTCAAACCTAAGCTACATTAATTTAAATATATGAATTTGCATCATCTTACTAAGTTTTGGCCTGCTTTTTTGCTTGTGTTTTGAAACACATTTTATAGCTCTCTTTTAGACTATTTTTCCTTAAGATTGTGAAAAATATCTAACTATTTCAAAATTTGATGGCTTCTTTTCCTAAGTAATTCAATCCATTTCAATTCTCATTTTTATCTACATGACTAAGAATTCACATAGTTTCATTTTATTAGTTGATTTCATATAAATGGATTAAATTAACTTTTGAGTTGATCAAAATGGTTGAGTTTATGCATTGTTTCATTTTATACTCTATCAGTTTTCAATTTTTAACTTAGCCATTTTTATTTTATTTTATTAGCATTTGGATTTTGAATCAAAGACTATTGATTGGGGTTCTTTATGTTTACCTACAGGTGTTTAATTGCATCATGCATTGGGAATATAGAACATAGAGCATTAATTATGAAATAAAGATGGAAATAAAATTGAAAAAACACAATACAAGAGAGACACATATTTAACATGGTTCGCCAAATGTGGGCCATGTCCACATATAAACAACTAGTTCTTCTCTTATTCAATCAAAAAAAATGAAGGGGTGAACTCGTAATACATCCACTTAAATCTCCTTTTCACTCACACACATTGTGCTATCATGATTACTATGACCTCATATCAAAGGAGGGTTACATATTAGGTAAAAAATATAACATAATTTCTACCATTAGATCTATGACCTAATACTGAATGGTCTATAATTACTATTAAAATACAATTTTTTACAATTTTTTTTTACAAAATGTTACTTCAAGGGAACTGCCCCTGAATCCCAACCAAGGGGTCTCAAAAGTAGGTTTCCACCCCTCTAGAACCACATGATGACCATAGTGGGGAGGAGTTATCCCCCCAAACCT
Organism: Torreya grandis; assembly: GCA_037957365.1. NCBI lineage: Eukaryota > Viridiplantae > Streptophyta > Pinopsida > Cupressales > Taxaceae > Torreya > Torreya grandis. The sequence goes on from JARHVA010000187.1 coordinate 6,257,889, forward strand.
TACTTGTCAAAAATTGGACATTCTAATAATAGCAGGATCTACCATCCAATAATCTCCCACTTGAAGATTGATTACTACAACTCCACCACTACAACTCTTCCTTGGATTTTTATTTGAAATTTGACTTTGGCATATTTCTTATCTTCCTTATTATCACTGAATACCTATTGATGTTGAAAAATTCTCCTACTTCTCCTTTGTGATTACCTTTGATAGCATATCTATTGGATTTTGACTTGCATGGATCTTTTCCAACTTTAGTTGACCATCCTCCAAATTTGAATGAATGAAGTGATACATGAGTTGTATATTTTTGGTTTTTGAGTGAAATGTTGAGTTCCTTGATAAATGGATCACACTATGGTTATCACTATACAACCTAAAATCTTCCTACTTCTACCTCAACTCTTACATGAACCATTCAATCCATATCATCTCCTTACTTGCTTCTATAACTACAACGTATTCTACCTATATAGGTTACAAAGCAACTATGTTCTAAAATTATAAAATCTAATTAATTATTATGTCATCAATAGTGAATATATAACCTATGGTTCTCTTCCTTACATCTAAATCTTCAGACATGTCTACATCAACATATACTTGTAAGGTAACATCTGACCCTTCATATCACAATTGTCTATCAATGGTCTCTCTCAAGTACTTGAGAATCTACTTGATGCATCCTAGTGTTCCTTTCCTAGATTATTCATAAACCTATTGACAACACCCACTACATGAAAAATGTTTGGTCTCATGCACACCATAACATACATTAAACTTATAAATCCTTATGCATAGGTCACTTTAGACATGTAATTGATTTCTTCCTATATATTAGGACATTATTCCTTTCTTAATTTTAAGTACCCTCCCAAAGGTCTACTCAATATTTTTGCATCTTGCATATTGAACCTCACTAACACCTTCTTGATGTATTATTCTTGAAACAATGCCAATTTTCTATTTGTCATGTCTATAAATATTATCATACCAAGGATTTTATTCAAAGTACCCAGATCCTTCATTCAAAATTTATTTTCTAGTTTCCTTTTAATCTCATTTATATCCTACATGTTAGACCCTAGAAAAACATTCATCTACATATAATAACAAGATAATATATCTTCCATTATCTAATCTCTTAAAATAAACAAAATGGTTAGAATGACATCTAGTATAACCTTGTTTTATCATAAACATGTCGAAATTTAAATATCACTACCTTAGAGCTTTATTTAGGCCATACAAGCTCTTCTTCAACTTGCACACCATTTTTTCCTTACCTTTGACTTCGTATCCCTGTGTATACTCCATATATATTTCCTCATCCAAGTCCCCATGAATAAAAGTAGTTTTCACATTTAACTATTCAAGGTGTAAATATTCTACTTCTACCAAACTTAAAATAACTCTTATGGAAGTCATTTTAACAACTGGAAAAAATATTTCATCAAAATCTATAACTTTTTTTATGAAAACCCCTTTATAACAAGTCTGGATTTGTACCTCATTTACCTCCATCTTCTTCGTTTAACCTATAAACCCATTTATTCTACAATGCAACTAAACCAAATTCTATGTTTGGTTATCTACCAAGGAGTCCATCTCCTCTTTTATGCCTTGTTCCCACTTCTTTTTGGTTTCTACCTACATTGATTCTTCATATATTTTTATATTACCTCCATCATTCAATAATAAATAATAAAGTGAATGAGGGTATCATTCAAAGAGTCTGCTTACTCTAGTAGATCTTTTAACTACACTTTCATGAGTTTGAGGTACTTATGGTTATTTTTGTAGTTATTGTGAATTCTAATTTTCTAACACTATTGGAATTTCATTTCCAGTGATTTTATCAAATACTGCATATTAAGTATTTGGATTTTCTTGTTTCTTTTCTTGCAATTGATCTTTATATATGAACTTCTCACTAAAGATCACATGTCTACTCTCAATGATTTTTTAATTTTCAAAATCACATATATGGTAACCAAAATCGTTAACTCCACATCTAATAAAATTACATTTCTTGGATTTTTATACAATCTTAGTTTTATTTTATTTATCATTATGGACAAATGATTCACAACTAAAATTATTTAAAAAGGAATAGTCTACATTTTTACATATTCATGCTTCCTCTAGAATACCACCATTGAAAAGACTTGAAGGCCCTTTATTTATTAAGTAAACATCAGTATACAAAACATTTACCCAAAGTTGTAAGGGAAACCCTTCATGCAATCTCATACTCCTTACATGTTCCATGATTTTTCTATTCATCCTTTTTAACACATCATTTTATTGTGGTGTTCTTTAAACCATCTTCTCTTTATGAATCTCATGGGATGAATAGTAATTATCAAATTCCTTGACTAAGGTATTCACCTCCATTGTTTGATATAAAAAAATTCATCTTATTTATTATGTTTTTCTCAACCAAAGCTTTCCATTTCTTAAAAGTATCAAAAATATCAATTTTTTGTATGTAATAACCCCATGTTTTTCTAGTTTCATCATCAATAAAAGTAACATAATAAGAAAATCCACTAAGGGATAATGCCCAAGTCAGTCCCCATACATATGTATGTATGATATCTAAATTTTCATCCTTATTTATCTTCCCAACTTTGAGAAATCTAACTCTCTTCTATTCTTCATACATAGTGTGCTCACAAAAATCCAAATCCACATTCTTCAAATCTGGCAACAAATTCTTTGAGTGGAGAACTTGCATCCCCTTCTCACTCATGTGCCCAAGTCTATGGTGCCATGATTTTGTATCCACTTATGTATAATATAAATCAATACAAGAGTAAGCATTACCATTAGATAAATATAATGTACCTACCTTATCTCTTTTTTCTATAACCAATGATCCTTTGTGACCTTCCACATTTTTTTTCCAAATGTAACTATACATCCCTCACTTCCCAACTACCTTTCTACAATTATATTTATTATAAAATAAAGAACATGCTTCACCTCTTTTAGCAACCAATTATTTCCATTCTATAGTTTTATCTATATCTTACCCTTTCCAATAATTTTACAAGCTTCACCATCACCCAAATAAACTTGTACAAAATCACCTTGAACATAGTCTTGAAAATATTTCCTATGGGGTGTAGCATGAAATAAAACCCATAAATAAAACACCAAAGAATCATTAATATTATCTAATGAAAGGATTAAATAATCTATCAGCAAATCACCTATTACATTTGATTCATGATTGTTATCTTTTTGTACATCTCCTTGTTTTCTTTTTTGAAACCAAAAATCTTTCTTTAGGTGTCCTTTCTTCCCACAAATCTAACACACCAAAATTCCTTTGGATTTGTACTTCCCCTCTTATACTTCCCATAATTCCATAGATATTTTCATAAATCCTTTCATCTTCCCCTATTATCCATAGCCAAAGCATTTCTTGATGTCTCACCTGTGATTTTTTGTCACATTTCCTTGTTAAGATCAACATAAATAACATCATCAAAACCTTAAGTGTTTGAACTACAAACATAATTACTCACAACCATGACCAACCCATTCTATCTTTCTAGCAATAAACACATAATCAAAAGATCCCTAACCTCATCATCAAAGTTTACTCGTATATATCTTAACTAATTTGTGACCATGTTAAATTCATTTAAATGATCACTAACAAACCCACCTTCTGACATCTAAATAAATGCTTCATAAGAAATACCTTATTGTAGGTTGAGGGATTTCATATAATCTATATAATGTCTTTATCACATCCTATCTTATCTTTTATTTTTAAATATTGAAGGCCATCAATGCTATGAGGCATAATTGTATTGTTCTTAGTGCATTTCTATCAAGAACCTCCCAATATTTGTCCTTCATAGTCATCAACTTCTTTGTTATTCCACCCAATTATAATAAAATATCCTTCTAATATAGATAGTCATTGATTTACATATTATATAGCTGATAGTTTTGGCCATTAAATTTATTAACCTTAAACTTACCTTCTTTTTCCATTACTCCCACTCAAACCAAGAATCCTCTTTTCTTGTGAGTTTATCTATCAAATAAACCTTCAGCACTGATACTAGTTCTTGGGAATATAGAATGTAGAGTAATATTATTGAAATAAATATAGAAATAAAATGTAGAAAATATAATATAAGAGAGACACAAATTGAAGATGGTTTACCCAATATGGGTTACATCCAAATAGAAATAGCTAGTTCTTCTCTTATTCAATCCAACAAATGAATGGATAAACTTGTAATACATCCACTATAATCTCTTTTTCACTGATACATAATGTACCATCATGATTAAAATGCCCTTATATCAAATGGTTGTTACATACTAAGGAAAAATTCCCCAGTATAATTTATACCATTAGATTTATGACCTAATAGTGAATGGTCTGGATTTACTATGAAATTATAATATTTTACAATGCATTTTTCACAAAATTTTACTTTAGGGGCACTACCCCCAAACACCTACTAGGTGGGCTCCAAAGTAGGTCCCCTCCCCCTAGACCCCCATAACAACCATAGTGGTGGGAGGGGCGGGGGGGGGGGGGTGTTACCCAATACACCCCCTTATCAATAAGTAGGCATTATAATGAGATCAAGATCCACCATCCAACATCTTGATGCCACCTAGTGACTTTATGTGGCTCTCAAGAAATCTAACCAAACCAAGAAGTATTTTGGTATTTATCTAATTTCAAAAAAGTTTCCCATAGCCATGTGGTATCTTTTTATAGCTCTTAATGGTCTATATCCATCTAAAACATCTTTTAGTACTTAGTCAAATTCGTACTTTTACTCAGATCCACATGTAATGTTCCCATTCATTGAGACATACCTAATTTCAAAAAGTTTTTTGGGGATATATGGCACTTTTTTTATACTTAAAAAGACTTAGATGATTTTCAAAAGCAAGTCTCAGTAGCACATGTCGATCACCCAATGGTTATAAGCCTATTTAAAAGTATTTTAAGACTTAGTTGATTTCCTTTAATGTTACCTAGTGAGAAATGATGTTCCATGTTAGCGGTTCAACAAGATGAGTCCACGTGGTATGATATTACTACTCCACTATCCTAGATATTTTCAAATTAGTATAATGTCTCTAGGCTATTAGGTTAGTGAGATGATGTCACATAACATCATCCTACTAATCAACTATCCTAGAGATGTGTGTACAGTGTGTAGAGTCTATGGGTGAGTGGGTGAGTGAGATGGAACCATGTGGCATAATATTGATTCCCTAATCTCTCTAAGGTTTATGTGAAGGCTAGAGATGATGTTAAAGCCTTAGGTAAATGGGCGAAAGAGATGAAACCATGTTGTGAAATATCACTCTTCTATAATCTTGGGGTGGTCTATGCAATGGTGAATCCTTGTTAGAACTCTTAGTGAGTGATATGATTCCATTTTGTGAAATATTATTTCACCATGATGTAAAATATTATCATGTGCATTAAAATCCATGTCCAAGTTGTAGAAGATGGAGGAGATCCACATGCTAGAATTTTTAGAAACTAGGGACCAATCATAAAATGTCATGTGTCACCTATAAAAGTGTCACATCTTGGGAGATTCTGATGTATCACAAAGAGCCACATGGTAAGTATCCCATAAAATAAAAGGACATGATGTAAATGTTTCCACCAAGGCATGAGTTTAAATTTTATGGTCTATCTACCTATCAAAACTATCAGAGGCTAAGAATTAATTATGTATTTGATTTAATTTAAAGAATCAATTCTAACATGGTCCCATATGGAAAATTATTTGAAAAGGTGACCTATATCATGAATGAGATAGGAATAATGATCATGTCATGCACATTATAATCAAACGTTAAATAGAAAATATAAATTTTAGTCTTAAAGAGGCATGGTCTCAATTCCATAACTAGTAATCATGATGTAGTCAAAACTTATTTTAGTTGTATAATTCAATTGAGGCATGGTTTAGTTGTGCCATTTTTATTCATTTCTTCTATTTTTTAGTGATTTTGAGCTACCTACTTAACCACATTCCCTTAATAACTGATGATTGATGTAACTTCTCCATTAGTTGGAAAATTTGACTAGCTTAGAACTCTTCAGGCTTGCATGTTTATATAAGATCAAATTTTTGGAGTAATAAAGGGATGGTATATTTAGGATGGAGGAGGTTATGCTTAGGATATGTTAATTTTAGTTTTAGAGATATAGTAGTGGACAAACATGCTTGGAGTCTCCATAATTAGTAGACCAATCATGTTTTATGATTTCTAGTGTAGTGTATTTTTTTGTTGTTATGAAAATGAAGTCTATAACTGAATCATTATTGTAAATATTACTATTTATAATCAACAAGAAATAAATTAATACTTAGTTTTTTATGTAGTTGAATTTTCATATCCTAAACATGTTTATGGTCATTATGTCCCTCTTTGTCCACAATAAATCCTCCCTAGACACTCACATAATCCTTTATCTAGAGTTGTGTTAGGTCTAACTTAGCTAAGGATTAGTTTTTGCGATATTTTCACAAATAGATGACTTAACTTCATATCTATGGTATCTAGGTATTTCTTCTCTTCCTCTCTTCCCTTTTCTCCTTTTCCCCTTTTTATTAGAGTGTTAGAGTAAGATTAAAAACAATCTGTCTTTAATGTTTAATCATGATTATTAAATGTAATCCATCAACATTTAAACACTATTGAATATATTAGTGGTGGACTAATAAATCCTCAAAGTGCCTATAATTTAAGTAATCATCTGAGTTAGTTTCACCATCATGGCCCCTTACATAAAATGGCCATAATGAGCTAACTGGGTTACCCTACATACCAAGACCTAGTAAGCGAGACCTTGGGGAGATTTGTTCACACAAGTCTCCTTTTAGGAGAGACAAAAGATTAAAAACCCTTTGGCCTAATTATTGGCTAGATGTAAAAACCTACCTCAACATGTTTTCACACTAGAAGGGCCCGATTTAAAGTTAAAGTGTTTTTTTTTTTGAAAAATTTAAGCCTAAAACACTTCTTTGTTATTTCCTAGCTAGTCCCATGGCCTTAGCATAGATATGTGGATGTAACTTCCATATAAATATCCCATGACCCATTTGTGACCTACCTAAGAATACTAGTTTAATTTTATAAAAGTACACACATGGTGTGAATTTGATAGTATAAAAAAACATTCATGCATTTAAGGATGTCATTATTAGAACTTGTATCCAACATGAAAATTTGGATTATCAAAATTTTCCTTATTCTTTCAATAAGGATGCATAAAAGTAGTACATTAAAATTTTAAATGGGTGTATAATTACATGGGATTCTTTTGAAATTTTTTTCCTAAGCCATTTTATATATCCCATTGATCTTATTACCCTATACCATGATTTTATTAAATGCCTTAGGGAACCCAAAAAATCTCTGAGTGATTTTAGCCAACACTTTCATCAACTATATATGGGTCTAAATTTTGTTTCCCCTCATAGTTATGTTTATTCAAAGGAATCATTTAGATATCACATCCTTGGCATTGACTTATAAATAAACTTATACCATTGAAGAAAAAGCCATGTCTCATGATCAAAGTATTTATTTTTCCTACCCATTTAAACAATCAAATGTTATTCCATAAAATCCTTCAGTATTCCTACCTACAACTCATCCCATCATCAAATTTGTGACTTATAACAATATAATCCCACATTATTAATATAAATGTGCCATCAAGTGAACTCCCTTATATTAAATGAAGACCCTACTCGATCCATTAATGTGTATAATTCAATTAGTTTAGTATGTAATAAATATGATGTTTTTACTAATTTTAGTCATATGGTGTCTCTTGATACTTATAATAATTATTTACCATATGTAGCCTAATACCTAAGAGTAATGATGATTATTTTTATGATGAGGAAACACCCTCTACATTGAGTGGCATGGTAACATGTGATCAAATTAAAGATGAGCTACCTATTTAGGAGGGTGAATCACACGTCTCTTAAAATCATTCTAAAGATAAAATTGATGATTTCAATCCACTAGATGAGGAAGATGCATGATACACATTATAAAAATTATTTTATTATGCTCCTCCCTCTCTAATAAAATATTTGATCCAAGGTTATAAATAACTCAATGGTAATAGTCTCTCTCTTAGTCCATCCTTAGAGATGAGTGAGATTGAATAAGAACCCAAAGATGAAGCAGGTTATCCATGTGAAATAAGTAGACTATAAGTAATAAAAATAAAATACATCCCACTTATGGAAAACCTTGAATTTTAAATAATTATCATTGGCTTAAAGTGCACAATCATGGAGGAAGGAGGAATGTTGATAGAAATTAAAGGTGAAAATGCACATCTTTAGTGCATTACTTTTCATACCTCATCCATAAACAATAAGGATAGGATATAATTGACATGGGAGGAACCATTATCATTCTTCCTTGGAAATAAATATGGATTCCAGGATGGTTCCATAACATCCATGTCAACCAAAGAGCGATCAACAAGTGACTCATTTACTAAATGCCACCAAAAACTTGCCAGGTTTAGGTTGGATCTTCTAGTTAGTTTGGTATGTATGAGTACCCATATATATCCCTCTTTACAATACAATATATTGGTTGAGGTATTTTCTAAACCCTTTCCCTCATGATTATTTCAATCTAGGCGCAAACATGATACAAAATAATATAGTCCTAGTTTGTTAAAATTTCATAAGATGATTATTGATAAATCTTTATGGGATAGTGTTTTATATTTTAGAGGACAACATATATACAATTATAAGTCTCATATATGCTTCAAAAAATCCTATAAAATTAGGTGTCTAACTAATTAAACCATGCATTTACTTGAGGATCTACGCAAATAATTTATCTTTACCTTTTTGTTTTTTTTTGGTTTTCCTTCATGTTCCTTGATATTAATTAGGTTTTTTTTTTTAAAAAAAATTTTATGTCTAGTCCTTCTATTGTTATCCTTAATTTCTCCTTGTTAATTAAGGAAATGAAATAAAGACTATTGTAAAGATAATATAGATGGCACACAAAGAGCCTAATTATAATTTTACTCAAATTTATTATTTGAACTAATGTTTTTTCTTGGCTTATTCCCTAAATTTCAAAGGCCAATGATTCATACTAGAACTGGTGGATTTAAAATAGCTATATTCTTATCTTAAAGAAATATTGAAACAAAATGTAGCATTGCTTAAATTCCAATTTATCTTAAGTTATCATGAACTTAATAGTTTCATTTTACCTATGGCTTGGTCCCCAACCTTCTATAGATGAATTAAAAAATCTACTTTTAAAAAAATTGAGTTAGAATGTGAAATCTAAAATACTCCTTAAAAGGGTGATCTTGGTAGCCTCCACCATAGGCTTTCAATCCTAGTTGGATATGGAGTAAGGCCTTCAAAAGGGACCATATGTATCTCTTTCAGATTTATAAATGCATATATGGTAGCAAATCAATGCCCACACCACTTCCCCCCAACCTAAATTGAAATTATTTCCCCTTAATAGTTTGAACCTTAAGCAAATTTGAATTACTATGTGTGAATGAAAATAAAATTAATAACTCACTTGATCACATAGTTGGATGGTATTTAGATGAATTATAGCTTAGTATGTCACTTATTCCTATTGAATTTAATGCCTTTGAATTATGGATTATTATAATTAATTATTTGTAGCTAATGCTTTTTATTCTTGTGAAATGATAAATTATTCATTATAAAAATACTTTGGATTATTTACCAGTAAGAATCACCATTTGATGTTGTTTGAAAAACACACCCCATTTTTAAACTAAAAATGAGGACCCTCTCTTTTATTTGGAGTCTAATCTTATACTTTAAAGATTCCATTGTGGTTTTTTGTCTAATTCACACATGAGTTGTAGTAATTTAAATATCTAAGTTTACATAATTTTAATAAGTCCTAGTATACTTCTTTGATTGTGTTTTGAAACACATTTTATGGATTCCTTCTAGAGTATTTCACATTAAGATTATGAAAACTATCTGACTATTTCATATTTTTATGTATTTTTTTCTTGAGCAAACCCATCATTTTCAATTCTCATTTCGATATAAATGACTACATATTAACATAGTTTCCTTATGTTATGTAGTCTCTTTCATATAGATGGATTAGATTGAATTTTGAATCAATTAAAATGGTTGAGTTTGTGGATTATTTCATTTATAATCTATCATTTTTTAATTTTTACATTAGCCATTTTTATTTGAATTTCTTGCTCATTTAGATTTTGAATTAGAGACTATTGACTGGGCTTATTTATATTTACTTGAAGGTGTTTATATTCATTCCTACACCACCTAGTGTCTTTATTTGTCTCCCCATAACTCTAACCCATTAAAAAAGTCTTTCAACACTTAGTCAATTTCATAAAAGTTGACTATATTAATGTGGCACCTTTTTGTATTTCTCAGTGGTCTAAATTTATCCAGTAAGTCTTTTGGGACTTAATCATTTTAATGATTTTGACTAAAGACACATTTCACATTCCTACTTAGTCAAACTTATCCAATTTCAAAAAGTTAATCAACGACATGCAACACTTTTTCACTTCTTCAGAAGACTTAAACAATTTTGTAAAGTAAGTCTTCATGATATCTATTGATCACCCAATAGGCATAGGCCTATTCAAAATTATTTTAAGACTTAGTTGATTTCCTTCAAATTTTCCTAACAAGGAAATGACATCAATGATTCTCTAAGATAATGGGTTAGTGGGATGATGCCATATGGTATGATCCTATTACTCCACTATTTTAGAGATATCCATACCATTAAAATGCTTCCAAGATAATAGGTCAAAAATATGATGCCATGTGGCATCATCTTGCTAATTCACTATCTTGGAGGAATTATACTAGTATGGGCATCTTTAAGATAGTATATCAACAATATCATTCCATATTTCATCATCCCACTAGTCTACCACCTTGGATCATCACTGACATCATTGCATTATCAGGAAACTTTAAATGAATTTAAGACTTAGTTGATTTCTTTCAAAGTTATCTGATAAGGTAATGAAATTAGTGATGCTCTAGGATGGTGGGTCAGTAAGATGAATCCATATGGCATGATCCTACTACTCTACTATCCATGAGATGTGCGTAATAGTGTAATGCCTCTAGGCTAGTAGATCAACAAGATTATGGCATATGGCATCATCCTATTGCTCCATTATCTTCAAGATGTTCATACAGTGTGTAAATATTATAGGTGAGTTGGTGAGTAGGATGGAACCATGTAACATAATCTCAATACCCCACTCTTTTAGAGGTTTTAATTTAGGCTAGAGACAATGTCAGAGCCCTGGGTAAGTAGGTAAAAGAAATGTCACTGACTGGTGAAATTGCACTTCTACATAACCCTTAAGTGGTACATGAAATGGTGAAGCCCTGTCAAAAATATTGGTGAGTTATATGATTCCATGTGATGAAATATCACTTCACCATGATGTAAAAAATCAACATGTGCATTCAAATCCATGTCCAATCAATAGAAGATCAAGGAGATCCACATGGAAAAAAAGTTAAAGACTATGGACCAATTAAAACATGCCATGTGTCACCTTTCAAAAGTGTAATATCCTAGGAAAGCCCAATGTGTTGTAGATATCCATGTGGTAAGTATCCCATGAAATTAAAGGGAATAATGGCAATGCTTCCACCAATGCTTGAGTTTAAATTTGATGACCCATCTACCCATCAAAAAATTTAGAGGTTAAGAATTGACTATGTATTCAATTTAATTTGTAGAATCAATTAAAACATAGTCCTAGATGGCAAAGTGGTTGGGAAGGTGACCTAGATTATGAATGAGATAGGAATAATGAGCATGAAATTTTCATTAAAATCAAATATACATAAAAAAATACAAATTTTAGTCTTAAAGAGGCATGGTTTTAATTATGAAACTAGCAATAATGATGCAGTTCCAACTAATTTGAGTTGCATAATTCAATTGAGGCATGGTTCAAATATGCCAATTTTGGGCATGCCTTTAATTTGTTAGTGATTTCAAGATGCATACTTAACCACATTCCCTTAATCATTGATGATTGTTGAAACTATCCCCTTAGTGGGAAAATTTGATTGAGTTCAAAATCCTCAAGCTTGTGTGCCTATATAAGATTGAATTCTTAGAGTAATAAATGGTTATACCTTTTATGATGGAGGAAGTTATTCTTAGGCTAGGCTCCTTTAAATTTTAGAGATATAATAGTGAACTCTACATGCTTGGAGTCTCCATAGTTAGTAGACCAAGCATTTTCATGATTTCTAGTGTAATGTTTTTCTTGTTGTTATGAAAATGAAGCCTATAGCATAATCACTATTGTAAATATTACCATTTATAATAAAAAGTAAATATCTTGATACTCAGTTTGTTTTGTAGTTAAATGTTCATTTCTTACACATCATTATGGTGGTTATGTCCCTCTTTATGCACAATAACTCCTCCCTAGACTTTAACACCATCCTTTAGCTATAGTTTTGTTATATATATCTTAGATAAGGATTGGTTTTAATGATATTTGACAAAATAGATGCTTCAAATTCATCTCTATAGTAGCAATGCCTTTCTTCTCTTCTTCCTTTCCCTTCTCTCTTTTTTCCCTTTTTATCAAAATGTTAGTTTAGGATTAATAACAATCTATATCTAGTGTTTAATAATAATTATTGAATGTCATCCATAATTTTTTAAGAAGTATTGAATATATTAGTGGTGGACCAATTGATACTCATAATGTCTATATCTTAAACCATCATCTGAGTCAGTTTCACCAACATGCCCCCTTACATTAAATGGTCATAATGAGATGACTAGTTACCCTACATACAAACACTTGATAATTGATACCTTGGGGAGTTTTTTTCACACAAGTCTCCTTTCAATAGAGGAAAGGTATTAACAACCCCTTTGACTAATTATTGGCTATGTGTCAAAACTTGCATTAACAAAATGTAAACTCCAATAAGTAGTTCAACAATTAGAATGCAAGGTTTATAAATACCTTGAAGAATAAGAAACTAGGAAGAAATTTCATAGAATATTTGAAGGGTGAAAATCAGTCTAAGAAGAAGGGACCTATAATCGGATGTTTTGATTGTGGATAAGATCACTATGTGAAGGACCATCCTTAGTGGAAGATAGATGGAAAGATTAAGAATACAAATTTTCATTCAAAATAGGGAAACTTCCAACAACATATCCATGTAGCATTGGATAATTAATAGAATGAATTCAAAGATTCTCCCATTAAAGTGTTAGGTACTCTTTTTTGTTATCCATTTATTATTTTGATTGATATTGGAGCCACTGAATGTTTTATTTATCCTAGATTGTTGAATAAACTATCTAGTAAAATTGGTTATATGGTAAATGTATGGTTAGTTTAGTATGGTAATGAGTCTAAGGTCAAGGTTGATATATGTCTCTTATAAGATAAAATTTAGTTTCTAGAATTCACCATGGTTTTAGATCTCTATGTATCACCATTACGATCATATGATGTGATATTAGGAGTGAATTAGCTAGTTAGGCATAAAGCCAAAATGGATTATTTCCTCAAAAAGATGGAATATCAAGATGATTTAGGAACCTTAACCCAAATGCATGGAAAATAGAAAGATTTGAAGGTTAGATAATTTTTTTCCATCCAATTGAAATGGACGCAACATAAGAGATGTCAAGAATTCCTTATCAAGATGGATTAAGTTGCATAATTCAAGAGACCTACCTTGGAATATTATCCCTTCTTATAAGAACTTTGATATGTTTTCTTAAGTAATTCCTAGGTTTGATTTTTAAAAGAGGGTTTTATTTCACTATAGATATCATTGCACGGTCAAAATTATAGTCTAAGGCTCCTTATAGGATGACAACAACAAAATTGATGGAGTTGAAGGCTCAAATTAAGGAAATTTTGGTTAAGGGTTTGATTCAACCAAGTGTTTTACCTTATGGAATACCTATGGTTTTCATCAAGAAGAAGGATGGAACCCTTCATTTATGCATATACTATTGTATGCTCAATAAAGAAATTATCAATAATAGGTATCCATTGCCTCACATTGATGACTTTTTCAATCAAATGCATGGTGATACAATATTTTCAAAGATATATAGTTGAGTAGTATACCATTAGTTTATGATTAAAAAAAAGGATATTTTGAAAATAGATTTTAAAACTCACTATGGGCACTACGAGTTCATAATGCTACCTTTTCAGTTGACCAATGCACTAGAAGATTTTATAAATCTCAAGAATAGTGTGTTTAGAGATTATCTTGAACAATTTATTTTAGTCTTCTTAGAGGACATATGCATCTACTTTGAGAATGAATAAGATCATGTTGAACACTTAAAGTTAGTGTTTCAATGGTTACAAAATAATAAATTATATGGTAAGTTATCCAAGTGTACCTTCTTTTAAAAAATAGTTCAGTATCTGGGGCACATCATTTCTATAGATACAACTAAGATTATGGTCATCATGGATTAACCAAAATTTTAAAATGTGCATGAGATGCATAGTTCCATGGGATTAGTTGGATATTATAGGAAGTTTGTACCTAACTTTTGCAAAATATCTAACCCACCTCTCTTCAATGGAAGAAAATCAATTTTTTTGGTCAGATAAGTGTGAAAAAGCCTTTCAAGTCCTATAATAAAACCTTAATTTGCACCAATTTTGCAGATTCTAGATTCAAATGGGCATTTCTTAGTGATAACTAATTCTTCAAGAAATGGGTGGAGAGGATTAATAATGTAGGATGTTTCAATTATGGCCTATGAATCTAGGAAATTAAATACTTATGAGGTTGATTATGGTCTTAATTATTTGTAACTAGTAGCTATAATTCATGCCTTATAATTTTGGAGATATTATTTTTTGGGTAAACCCTTTAAACTTAAGACTAACAATCTAGGTTTTAAGTATATTTTCACCCAATCTAACCATAATTCTCACCAAAGGTAGTGGTTATAGTTTTTTTTTTAAAATATGATTTTGATATTAATTACATTAAGGGTAAGGAAAACTAAGTAATATATGCCCTTAGTCATAGGAGATACATTACAATTTTAACTACCATGAAAAGCACCTTCGTAGATTAGGTAGTAAAATTCTCACCTGGAGATGATTTTTATGATCAAGTAAAGAAATATTTAACTAAAAACTCACAAGACCATAGGTATCAAGGTTTCTATTTAGATAATGATGGGATTTTGAGGTATAATGGCATGATTTAAGTACCTAATAAATAAAATTTGAGAAAGATCGTGATAAAGGAATTGCATAATGCTTCTTATTCATGGCATCCAGGAGTAACTAAGTTGGTGGTAGAGTTAAAACCTTTGTATTTTTGTAAAGGACTTAATAAAGATGTAATTGATATTTTATATATTCTTAGAGTTTCAGTGAGTGAAAGTTAAACATGTACATAAAAATATGTTGTTACACCCACATTCAGAACCTAAATGGAAATGGAAAGTGATCAAGATGGTTTTTATTCAAGGGTTTCTTATGTCTAGGAATCATCACAATATGATCTTGATGGTTGTGGATAAACAAAGAAAGGTATCTCAGTTTATTCTTAGTAATATAATTGATGATATGCCTATGCTTTTAAAAAGTTTTGAGAAATAAATTTATATATTTTATGGCTTTCCTAAAAATATTATATTAGATAAGGACCAAAATATAACTTCCAAATTTAGGAAAACTTTAAAATATGCATTGGGAACTCAGATGAATTTTAGTAAAACCTACCATCTAGAAATAGATGGGCAAATAGAAATAATAAATCATATCTTAGAAGATCTATTTATAATGTATAGCATGGACTAACAATACAATTGGGAAAAGTAGCTTACATTAGTTGATTTTGCCTACAACAACTCCTACCAATTAGTTATAAAATGGCTACTTTTGAGGCATTATATGGTATAAAATCAAGAATACCTATTAGTTGTGATAAGATAGAAGATAGAGTGGTTTATTATCCTAACATGCCTGATATAATGAAAGAGAAAGTGAAATTAATAAGGAAAAGTTTGGATGAAGGTAATGATATGTAGAAAAGCTACATTGATCTGAAAAGGATAGAAAGGTAGTTTTCTATTAGAGATAAAGGTTTTTTAGTAGGTTAAAACCCAAAAGAGTTCAAATAAGTTTATATATCATCAAAGTTGTCAATTACATATGTGTGACATTTTGAAGTCCTAGAAGTGATAAATCATGTATTATATAAGCCTGTATTTCCACTCCATCTAGCATAAATGCATAATGTTTTTCATTTTTCATATCTTAAAAAGAATATTGTTGATCCTTCACATGTTTTGGATTGGAATGCATTATATGTTCAATATCCAATAGTGGCCATAGTAGAACCAATTAGAATAATTAATACCAACAAGTTTAGCTTGTGTAATAGAGGGGTATAGGTATTCGAATAATTATTTGTTGTTAGATCAAAACTTGTATTGAAATTATTTTGTGTTTTAAAAAGATATTATCATAAGAAGTTTTGAGACTTGAACATGGTTTTGCTTTAACAAGGTTAAGATTCAAATTAGGGTTCTATTAGGATGAAAAAGACTTATGGAAAGGAATTTAGGTTTAATATTTTTGTATAATAATCATTTGGAGAGGTTTACTTCATTTTTGGGTCCATCGTATGTTTTTGGATGTTGATCTCACACTAAGTGGAGGCATAACTGAGACTAAAATGAAGAGGTGGAGTTTTTAATTTATGAAGAACAATATGCATATGCTAGAGAGGACATGAGAAGGGGAGTCAATTTTTTTACCATACATATTATACATAATATGGGGAATAAGATAAGTAGGGTAAGTTGGAGAAAAATGAGGATCACAGAAGAAGGATTCGAATAAAATAAGAGGGTTCAATGAGAAAAAAGGTTGTAATAAGCAAGGAAGGGTATAGATATTCAAATTTAAATGGAAAGATAGGTAAAAATTTAGGTAGGCCAAGTTAATATTTCTTGGTTTTTTACATGTCTTTCAAAAAAAGGTTCCATGGT
>JARHVA010000187.1:6277500-6482500 GCA_037957365.1 Torreya grandis
TTATCCATTTCAAGTCCTACCAGGGTTTCATCTTTGAAGAAGTCATTTTCAAGTCTTCAACACACATATAAATGTAAAATTTCCACACAAAGAACTAATTTAAACTATTGTAAATGAACTTGACTTGAGTATATTGATTTTCACTAGAGGAAAAGATCAACAAAATAATGAATATAGTGGTAGTTGATCCTATCCCAAGTTGTATGATTTTTTCCTTTGTAATTTTCAATCTTAGTCTTTGTGCAATTGCAGGGTTGGTTATTATTTGTTAGTTTCAATTGTTTGTCAGATTACCATAGTTAGATATTTGATAGAAATAATTAAGTTTTCCATTTTTTTCATAGTTAGACTTCTTTCATTTGATTTATCTTTTATTATACATGTCAAATTTTATTTTACAATATTTTTTATATTCCATTCAATTTATCTGAGTTAAGGTTAATACACCAATAAATTAAAATTTAGGTGAAACACTAGTTAAAATCAAATTTATTTATTAATTTTATGTCTTAAGATATCTATTTATTATAATAGTTTAATGAATATTAAGGACAAATAAATATTAAAATTAATAAAACATATTGGTGAACTTTTTCCTTGTAGTGAGTGTATTGAACCCACTCTCTTTAAGGTTTCCTTCTATTTTTCCTAGGGTTTGATTATTCAATATTTTTCTATCTTTTAGACTTGATTTATGATTTTAATTCATTACAAAATAATATATGATTCATGTTTTTCATGTTCATATTATAGTATACCTAAGAATATTATATAACTTATCCATCTAAAGATATGTAATAAATTAAGCAATGTTGAAATTGAGCATATTTAGATTTATTTAGAAAAATCACACTTATTCAAAATGGTTAAAATTGATGATATTCATTATGATGTTCATGAAAATGTTAATAATTAACACATATAAGTAAAAAATATTACTAATGATGATATGCCACATGTTCAAACAATTTAAGAATAAGATAATGGATATAATGATTGAATACATCCAGATGACCCTGATGGTGTATAGCATGCACAAATTATATCAATTATACATCTAGAGATAAAACATATTTGAAACCCTATGACTATATAATATCTTAAAAATAATATTAGAATTTGAAATTAAAAATGATGATAAGGTTTTCACATATGGGGAATAAAAACTTGAGCTCTTCATATATATTAATTTACCTTTTATAAGTATCAATTCAACAATATATATTAAGAATAATTAAGTATCAATTCAAAATAAAATAATAAATTAATACTATGACTTGACATCACATGTGTACCAAAAAATTAGATATGGGTTTAACTTCAATAATATTATTCTCAACATATATTGTTGAACTGATACTTATAAAAGGTAAATTAATATATATGAAGAGCTCAAGTTTTTATTCCCCAGATGTGAAAACCTTATCATCATTTTTAATTTCAAATTATAATATTATTTTTAAGATCTTATATAGTCATGGAATTTCAAATATATTTTATCTCTAAATGTATAATTGATATAATTTGTGGATGTTATACACCATCTGGGTCATCTGGATGTATTCAATCATTATATCCATTATCTTATTCTTAAATTGTTTGAAGATGTGGCATATCATCATTATTAATATTTTTTACTTATATGTGTTCATTATTAACATTTTCATCAACATCACAAGGAATATCATCAATTTTAACCATTTTAAATAAGTGTGATTGTTCTAAATAAATCTAACTATGCTCAATTTCAACATTGCTTAGTCTATTACATATATTTAGATGGATAAGTTATATAATATTCTTAGGTATACTATAATATGAACATGAAAAACATGAATCATATATTATTTTGTAATGAAGTAAAATCATAAATCAAGTCTAAAAGATAGAAAAATATTGAACTATGAAACCCTAGGAAAAATAGAAGAAAACCTTAAGGAGAGTAGGTTCAATACACTCACTACAAGGAACGAGTTCACCAATATGTTTTACTAATTTTAATATTTGTGTGTCCTTAATATTAGTTAAAATATTATAATAAACAGATATCTTAAGACATAAAATTACTAAAAAAAATTGATTTTAACTAGTGTTTCACCTAAATTTTAATTTATTGGTTTATTAACCTTAACTCAGATAAATTTAATGGAATATAAAAAATATTGTAAAATAAAATTTGACATGTATAATAAAAGATAAATCAAATGAAAGAAGTCTAATTATGAAAAAAAAGGAAAATTTAGTTATTTCTATCAGAGATCTAACTATGGTAATCTGACAAATAATTGAAACTAACAAATATTAACCAACCCTACAATTGCACAAAGACTAAGATTTAAAATTACAAAGGAAAAAATCATACAACTTGGGATAGGATCAACTACCACTATATTCATTATTTTTTTGATCTTTTCCTCTAGTGAAAATTAATATACTCAAGTCAAGTTCATTTACAATAGTTTAAATTAGTTCTTTGTGTGGAGATTTTACATTTATATGTGTGTTGAAGACCTGAAAATGACTTCTTCAAAGATGAAACCTTGGTAGGGCTTGCAATGGATAAAAATATTAAAACAAGAAATGGGTGAGTGTAATAGGTTGAGCTAGCCCAAATCACCCCTATGATGACTAAACATTGCTTACGCATTTAATAATCCAAAGATGTAAATCAATCCCACATAATTATCCCACTTATATTATTTTGTGAAATTATGCTCATTTGGATATATGAAACCATATAGATATGGATTGAATAATCTATCATTTCGTGATTTGTATTGAATAAAATATGCTTTGAACTTGGATGAGGACTACTTCAAATGATGATAATAAAAATTTGAAATAATAAGAAAGATTTTCTCAATGTGAAATAGTGTAAGTGTGCCTTTGTATTTAAATTTACAAGTGGTATAAAAGGTGAATTGAGTGTGTCTTTCTAGCAACCAAGAAAGGAAAACTTCACACTAAATATCCTAAAAACATATACCACATTGTAAGAGAGGGTTTACATTTGAAAACATGACCATTAAAAGACTAAGGACAAAAACATCCCATAGGGGACAAGAATGTTTACTACTATTATCTATTAATGGACATTTTTGTCCTTAAGGGAAACCTATAAATTTTTGGTCTAGGGATGTCTATATAGATGCTTAGAGGGGTTTTTATTGAATAAAACATTTTTTTAAGTGCCAAATATAAATTTAGAAAATAAATAGGACCATATATGTGCTTAGGATAAAGTGAGGTAGAAAGATAGGTCCAGATTAAGTGTTCAAGTCCATTAAAGTGAAATACTTCCAAAATTGACCTTATCAAGTATTCACGACCAAATTTGAGTGACTAGAGATAGATAAACATAGTAAATTTTATTTTTTGTAAAATACTAAATCAATTGACTTAGCTTATTTTAGGTTTGTGTAGCTTTGTGAAGGAATAAAACCATTAAAAATAATAAAGAATGTCTTTTAAATGCTTATATCCATAAATTTTGTGTGTGTGTGTGTGTGGGGGGCGGGGGTGGGGGGGGAGAGGGTGCAGGCGAAGGGGGGGGGGGGGGGGGGGGGGGGGGGGGGGGTTGATTGTGTGTGTGTGTGTGTGTGTGTGTGTGTGTGTGTGTGTGTGTGTGTGTGTGTGTGTGTGTGTGTGTGTGTGTGTGTGTGTGTGTGTGTGTGTGTGTGTGTGTGTGTGTGTGTGTGTGTGTGTGTGTGTGTGTGTTTGTGTGTTTTCCTAGACAAGTTTATGATACGTATATACCCATGTAGTGTTACCCTATCTATGTAGTATAGAAATAATCATTTTTTTTTCAATTAATGATTGTTTCTCCCACTATGACTATTTATTTTTAGTATTCATGTATATTTTGATGTCTTTAAATCAGCCTAAATATCTCAGTTTGCCTTCTCTTTTATTGAAACCCTATTTTTTATTTTAATATAATACTAAATTGGGATAAAGGGTGAAAATGAAAATTTGAGATAACTCTATCCACTATACTATGACTAGTTATACCTACATATACAATATTTTGAAGAGGGAATTAAATGGGTGTAGTTATCCACTTAATTGAGTGTGTCCAATCATGTGTAAATGTAAATTGTTGTGAAAAAATGTGTTGGAATTTTAACACTTTAAAACCTATGTCTTGACCTTGATATTCTATTTCAACTTATTTTAAGGTTTTCTCATTTGAGGGGTTTCATATTTGGGAGATTTTGGGTAGTTCTTCTCAATGTGTAGGGTGATTTCTAGTGATAGTTTGATAGATTGCTAGATGTGCTAGATAGATAAATGTTTAGGAGTGATTTGACTATATAGATGTCACTTTGGGTAATTTATTCTTAACCAATATGATAAATGTGATATTTGACCCATATGAGTAAATTAAATTTCACAAATTATCCATTAAAGAGAACAAAGATAAGATTATCCTTAGTAGAAAAATCTATGACATCGTATCTAACTTAGAGATGAAATCGTATTCATAATATAGGAATAGTGATGTAAGGCACATAGGAAATATAATAATTATATTAATATGATTGGGTAGATAGTAGGAATATATTATGTAATTATAATGTCAATTTGGAAGAATTAGGCTTGTTTATAATAGAATGGATATGGAGAATGGTTAATGAGAGTCATGTATGTGAGCATAAGTCAAGTAGGTTAAGGTTTGGTTAAATTACACATTGTCTAATACCAAATATGAGTGTTTATACCCATATTAAATAAAAATAGATAGCTGTAAAAAAAAAAATTCTCCATCTACAATTTTCCTTTGAATATAAAATTAAGATATTCACTTACAGAGTACATTGACAATTGATTTTTGAAGCATATTTTGAGATTTAAATTTTATGGGTGATATCAACATCAGCCCTATTTTAATAACCCTAGTGTAATTTTAAAAAAAATTGGCCATAGAGCATCCCTAGTAGTCTAATTTAGAAACATTTTTTTTCCAATCTTATACATATTTAGATTAATTTAGTCCATCATAGTGATATAATCTACCCAATTTCTTTAATTTAAATTATAATCTAGATAGTCACTTCTAGGTTTCTAAGTCATCCTTATATTATTATTTTCATATATGTTTCCTAATTTATTATTTTTTATTAATTATATTATAGTTTTTAATCTACAATCTTCTTACTTATTTTGAAAATTTATTGTTTAAATGCCTTAGCTTGGCTTATGTTTATCTTCTACTTTGTAAATGATTAATATTGCACTTATAATTAGACTTATGAAGATGTTTCCATATAATAAACTTAGTTATATGGTTTTCACTTTATGATTCTCTTGAATTTCATATTTTCCTTATTTCTCATTTCACATTGGTCAATCCCTTTAAAATTTTTTTATTCCTTTACAAATTTGAGGAGGTAACCACCTCTAAAATTATGAATTGTATTCATAGCCTTATGTCCTTTTTAAATTCAACTTATGTTGATACCTAAATTTTTATCACTAGGTCAATATATAATGTTTAATAAATAGTTTTCATTTTAAGATTTAATGAATCTATTGCATGAGTTGCATGTTGTGATAATATTGATGCCTTTGGTAGAATAGAGGCAAATCACATGAACTATTTCATAAATTTATAATGTTTGGTTGTTGGGAGCAATAATGGCCTAAGGTAGATCTATGAAATTGAAGAAAATATATGTTAATTAAATTGAATTATACTCAAAACTTAAGTCTAAATCTAAATTAAGATGAATTGTTCACAATGGATCTAATCTAAGGTGAATTGATTAATAAAAGAGCAAGAGGAAGGGTAAGGTAGAAAATTGACATATTAATGTTGATGATCTTTAACATAGATATTGTGACAAAGTTTAAATATCATCCAAATATGCACTTAAAATCAACATATAGCATGAAATATCATAAGATCAAATCCTATTACACATTAGGCAAGCATATAAGGAATGTATGAAATAGTGCAAATAAGGACTAGATTTATTTTAAAGATTCACCCCTACAATAAATAAACATTAGCACATATGCAAGAAAGGTAAATAAAATGAAGTAAACTTTATAAATTCAACGAATCCATCATAAGCACAAATTAGCAACTCTAAACCTAAAGACGCACATCCAAAATTCACAATAATCATTCAAATTTGAGATTTAGACCAAACAAATGAGAGAGAAAACATAATAGTAATTTGTGCAAGTAAAATGGACAAACATTATAAAAATCTTTATATTAATTTTGTCAAAAGTTAGAAATAGTTTATGGATCCAAAAAGTCTCTCCCCTTTTACAATTGGCAATACCTCTTTATGTAGACCATTCATGAGGTATGCTAGTCAGTAACAAAATATTACATTTATAAATGTGTATAGGACAATTGTCTTTTATATTACATTATATAATAAATGATATTTTTTAATATACTAACCAATAGGAAATGTACTTTATTGGTTATACATGTTTTTATACAAAGAATATTCCATTACAAAAAATATACAATGATAGTTACAAAAGAATATTCTAAATCCAAATAACTTTAGGACCTTGGTACTAGTACAACCTTCTATCTTCCTTGTAGGATCTTCATTCTATAATATTGTTTGTTGGTCAATTGGGGGTCAATAATGGGTCTCATGAATAACTCTTTTATTGATCTCTTAGGTTACTGAGATATTTATTAGCTCTCTTCAAAGCTTTTTTGATGCTTCGAGCATCTCTTATCTTCTCCTCAGCCCCTGTCTTCTATTTATCCTAGTTTCATTACTTCTTTCTTGAATTGACTAGTATATGCTTGAAATACTCATTAATTATTAAACCCAAGGGACTAATTATGGTAGGTTCTTTAATCAAGCTATCTAATATGTAAAACATTTTATCTTCTTCATGCTTGAGGTCTTTGGAAATGTTTTCCATATTTTTAAGTCAACTACTTAGGGTTTTTATTTTGTCCAAAAATATGGACATAGCCATATTAGAATGGGCTAGGCTGACTATCTTGAATTCAAAGACTCGATTCTTTGTTAATATTTTGATCAAGTATTTCACTTGATATCTTGAATCCTATCATTAGACAACATGGCCTATAGCCATGAAATTTTTCTTGATTATTGCTTCATGTTTAGTTCTGACTAACATTAAGGAATTAAAAAATTCAATCATGGTGTCCTCATATATCTTGAATCTATTTGATTGACAAGATGGTAGTCTCTTGAAAAAAAAATTCTATTGTAAGACGTCGTTGATCATTGTAGTAGAGCCTCCTTGAAAACATGGTCTTCTCTTATGATGGGATATTGGTTCTTAATGGTTTAAAATAATCTCAACCAAGTTGTATCCCTTGTACTTAAGGTTGTAGCATCAAACTATGTATCCTTAGAAACCTTACCCTCTACATTTGAGGTTAAATAAAGTTCTACATCTTCTCTTAAAACTCTTTTAAAAGTTTTTGTGGCCATGAATTTGTCCAAATTTCTCACTAGTAGTATATGATTTGGTTATGGATTGAATTATTCTTTCATAAATGATAATTCAACTCTCTTAGGATTGATTGTGATCAATATAGGGTCAAATTAGGGTTTTTGTGCATGATAGGGCTCTCCTAAAGGTTTTTACAGTACTTTAATGGTAATAACTATTTGAACCTATGAGAGTTTCATGACTTATATCCCAATTGGATTACATCCTTGCATTTATTGGGTCTATAAAATCTTCCACTTGGCATATTATACTTATGTGTCTCCAATGTGGCATCATCATGGCATCTTTATGGCATTTTTGTGGAATTTTGCTTGTTAATATTTTAAAAACTGACCATTTCCTTTTGAAAATTCTACCTTGATCTCACACCATTGGATCATCCTTATATAGATAAACACATACCATCGATATCAATCTAATAAATCTAACACTAATTGGCTTCTCGTTACATTCCCTATGGTTATGGACACTTGTCACTTTCACATTCATTATAAGCTTTATTGAAATTTCAAAGTTTATTTCACACCGTTGATCTCATTTGAATGGATAAATCATGCTTTATTGTTCTTGATCTACTTAATTATGTCTCCTAATCTATGTGTTATTGATCAAAATGTATATGTTCATCTATGTTTTTTTAATCTTTGAAATATGCTTGAGCTTTAATTTGTGGCCCATAGATATGCCATGTTTCATATTCAAATTCATCCTTAGGTATTTTAAATTTTCAACATTTCTTATGCACTATATGATCATCTTTTTATAATCAAATGAACTATATTGGATCTTTATTTGAGGGGTGTAACACCATTGGATACTACATTTTCTTTCACTAAGATTATGACACTTGTCACCATCTTACTTATCCTAGGGATCCATTGAAGTCTTGACTCAATACACATCATTAGATCAATCTAGCCCAAGTAAATGTGCACCATTGATATTTAGAATATGTTTGAACTTTAGCTTAGGGTTGGAGATATTAACTTTTTAACTTTAATCTTGCACCATTGGATCCTGATCATGGACCATTGATCCTGTAAATGAAAATGATATTTAAATCAAGCATGAGAAAATAAAGAACTTAACATAAAGTTTTTGGACTATGGTTTTATTTTTTGTTAATAAACATGTATAAGACCTTAGGATAAAATATTTATGTTTATTTTAAGACATAATAAAGGTGACCTTATAAATAATAAAAGACACATCATATAGTTTTTTCTTAAGGTTTGTTGTATTAATAAATAAAACAAACTTTAGGGTAAGGCTTTTAGGTCAAGTTTGTAGTAAAAGGAACCCTTCATTTTGTTAAACCATGTTAATGATAAAATTGACTGAGGGGTTATGGGACATGAAGGTACCAAGTATAAATATTTATACTAAGGCTCAATCATGTTGATAAACACGATTAAGTCTTAGTGTAAAAATTAGACTAGGTTTATGACTTAATTAATCATTCCATTAAAAATTGCTCATGTGTAAATTTGAATTTGATTTAAGAGGATCTGAGATAGGGTTTTCTAAATAAGTGTTTCAAGATTCTTAACCATGATTTTAATGTGATCTTGATAGACTAAAGGTTATTAAAAATCTAAATTGATATAAAAATCATGAAACTCAGGCATTGCCCATTCCAAATAGAATCCATTGGAGCTACAAATTGAAACATAAATATATAATATTAGAAACTTTAGGCTAGGTTAAATTATAATTTTGAATAAATATGCCAACCAAATCAGGTGTGAATGATCTTCAAGCAAAATAATGTGCAAACATGCCAAAGGTACTTTGATCAAGTGAATTTTCAATTTTAAGGTACATGTTTGCACAATTTGAAAAGGGGGTCCCCATTTTTTAGAAATGGGGGTATGTTGACATAAAAAAATGGTAACTTCTAGTGTAAACATATTAATATGTTATAATTTATAGACTCTAGTTTAGACTAATAACTAGTTTATTCATTCTAGTTGATCAAGTACAATTAATATCAATTCATGGTTAAAACAAGTCTTGCACATGTAGAATTAGGATCAAACATCGAGACCTAGTCATGTTGTGTGTTTTTTTTTATTCCACTTACTATTTGTCATGGTATATGAGGAAAAAAATTCTATATTTCATGACATTAATCATTAACATTGACTTTCAACATATTTGGACATTCATTAAGAACCATGCTTTAGCTCAGATAAGGCTTGGTCATTGCTCTGTTGCTAGCTAGGCATCCATTTTATTGATAGAGATACATTTGGATCTACTCTAGGCCTTGATCCATTTCTATTCGGATGTCCATAGCCCCAATGGAGGTTACTAGAATCACCTCTTCTTATAAAGCTCTTTGATTTTGCAATAAGATCTTGTTTTTGTAAAATTCTAGATCATTTTCACTTTCTAGTAAATGTTGGGAACCAAGTTGCCAGGATTAGGGATTTGGTCAAGTGTTTGATCTTTAAACAATAATCTTTGTTTGTATCCCTATCATAGGTAATAATGTTTATTAATTGAAAGCATGATTGTATCCTAATAATTCAAGCTTTCACCCTACATGTGTAATACTTATTAAAACCAAGCTTAGATCAGAACAATATTAAAAATCCAAGGAAAAATTATATTAACCATAAGTATTTACTAGTTTATCCAAACTATAACATTAATCTCATATTCCAATAATCCATGATAAACTAGTGCTAATAAAACATACATGCATTCCTAAACTATGGAGTTTCCTTTTTAGCCTCTAAATGTATTTTAAGCTGAGGACTATTTTGAGAAAGACTTATTTAAATCAAGGAGCAAGGTAGAGAAAGGGAAACACACCAAGAAAATAGAAATAAAAGGAAACAATTAAACAAATATATACAAACACTATGTACAAGAAGGGATAAGAAGGAAAGAAATAGAAAAGAAACTAAACTAAGCCCTACCTACACTAGCTCTAATTAGTCTTATTTGTTACTCCATGAAGGCATCTAGGGGGGAAATAGAGAAATAGTGATTTAGTTATTAACCATTGGTTGGAAATGTAAACTCTAATCATTGTAATTCTTTTAGTTTGAAGGTGTTGTCTCTTAGGATCTCAACTATTTGATATGGACCAATCCATAGAGGTTTGAACTTCTCATGTTTTCCCTTTGGTTTTAATACTTTATCCTAGAGAATAACCATGTCTCCTTGTCTAAACACCTTTATCTTTGAATGTTTGTCAAACCACCTCTTGACTATGGTTTGGTGTCTTCTAAATTTAGAAAAATATTCGACTCTTGCATCTTTCATATGTATGATGTCCACTAACCTTAAACTTGTAAATTATTGATCCTCCTTCATGTACTCTTGCATGAACCTGTATGTTGTGTAGCCTGAGGGTAATGGATAATATAGGTTCTTGACCATATACCAATAAGAATGTTAATGCCTGGATAACTTTCTTAACTTTAGTTCTATCTAGCCAAAGGGCATACTTAAGTATATTTGGCCATGTTCTTGGTTTATTTGTTACATACTTTTTTATGGCTTTCATCAAGTTCTTATTCTTTGATAAAAGCACCTCATTACCTTGATGGTAATGGTTTGATAATAACTTGCAAAAAAAAATTGTTTTCATATGACCTTTCTATCATCTCAATGGATACAAAGGCATATCCTTTATCATAGACTAGAGATACTAGTGTGCCAAACCTTGTGCATATATTTTATTCTAAGAATTTGATCACATCTTTAGTCTTGCACTATTTGGTTTCCACTACTTCAACCAATGTATTAAAATAGTTAATATTAGCTAGAACATACTTGTGACCATCAAAATAATTGGGTTAATGGCCCCAAAAAAATATATTACCCATTAGGCAAAGGGTTTATTAATCATTACTAGCTCTAGTGGCATGGTTGCCTTAGGCTCTTTAGTATTGAATAATTCACATGAATGGAATTATCTCACATGATTTTGAGAATATTTTGAGATATTAGGATATTAGTAACCAAACCTAAGGATCATATGGATTTCTTATCCTTCCAAATGTATGTCCACCTCATAGCTTTTAATGGAAAGTGCTCAAGATCTCAGTTGCCTCTTCATTGGAAACACACCTTAGGTAAATAATGCCTTCAAAAAAATTTCATGTACAAATATACATCCTTGATAAAAAACATGAGATACCTTAAGCCTTAAATATCTATTTTGGTTTCTACTTAACCCTACAATATGATATCCATTGATTAATAAATGAATAATAATATCATAGTAATCATTGGACTAATTTTTTTGTTATTCTACTTGCATGACACTCATTTTGGGATTAGTATTAGAAATAAACTAAATTAAACCTTTGATTCTTACCAACTTTATATTATTAATCTCTATATCATATTATTAGAGAAGAAACATCCACTTACCTCTCCTTTATCCAAGTTCATAATGACTAAGCATGAACTTAGTAGCAGGGTCTAGTAATATTGCATGTACCTTATTTCTAAAGATATAATGCCTAAATTTATTCACTTATTTGACCATATCACATGCTTTATTGTCAATAAGAAAATAATTCAAATCAACATTTTTAAAATTAGTGCTCATGAAATTAATAGGATGATCACATACATCTATCTTTTGAGTTAAGATAGCTAAAATTATATGGCCAGAAGGAAAAGAGTAAAGATAGAAGTCTTTAACAAAGTTTTGACTTATTAGCATAGGCTCTTGTCCAATTTATTATTTTATTTCCTTGAAGTCCTTCTTTTTCTCTTCATTCCAAGTGATCTTAGCATATTTATTCAACATGTCATTCAAAGGTCTCACTACTTTTACAAAATCATAAATAAACATCCTTACAAAGCTGATATTACCAAAGAAATATTTCATTCCTGGTTTGCTATGAGGAGGTCCTATTTTATATTTGGCATATATTATATCTAGGTATATATAAATACCCTCCATATTTATAACATGTCCTAATATTTTTCCCTCAATAAAATAAAAAATAATTTTCTTTAGATTGAAATAAATTCTATACATTTTGCACCTTTCAATGACCTGTTGCAAGTGCATGATGTAATCTTCCCTATTTTTTGAAAAAATAGTTAAGTAATCCATGTAGATGATAATTCACTTACTTATCATCCCCTCAAAAGCATGTTCCATTTCTATTTGGAAAGCTTCACTTAAATTTATTAGTCCGAAGGGCATCCTTTTGTAGGCAAAGGTGTCCCACTTAGTAGTGAATGTAATTTTGAGTTTGTCCTCCTTGTTCACAAGAACTTGGTTATATACTAAAAAAACATCAAGGAAATAAATCATTTTATAACAAATAATAATTTTAATAACTTGATCAAGAGAAGGTAAAGGATAATTATCTTTCTTAGATGTTCTATTTAGATTTCTAAAATCCACACAGTCTAGTTTCCCAATTTTTCTTCCTGATTGGTACTAAGTTAATTACATAAGTGGATTTACTAATGGGAAGTACTATCCTTACATCTATAAATTTCTTAAATTTTTTATATATCAGAAGTTCTAGGATAGGGTCGATAGGTCTCTATTTTTACCTAAAAGGCTTGCAGGGTTTTTTAGTGGTATGGCATGGGTTATGAACCTAGGATCAAATATCTTTAGGTACTCATATGACCATGATAAAAAATATTTATACTTGTTCAATATTTATTTACCTCTTATTAAATTTTCACTATCAGTGGTTGTACAAATGTTGACTAGTTGGGGTTGACCTTGGGAACCTGGGTCAATAGCATTGTAATCTTTCCCATTTAGTTTAGTAACCTTGATATTCCTAGCTAGTTTATTTATGTAAAATAATATTTATAGGGAAATATTGACCTTGGGAATCTTATTTCGATTCAATTAAATTATCTTGTTACCAATATTGCCTCTATAAAGAGTAGTTTCATCAGCTTCATCAATGATGTGGGCCTCAAACATTCCTAAACTATTCATGAAGTCTAAGATCTATTGGTCATCATTAAATAATTGAAAGTGATTGAAATTATTTGGTACTAAGGGACATGGGACTAAGTTAATGGTAAGACTTTGTAACTTGGAACTTTGATCGGGTATAAGGTTGGTTATGGCTAAAGAAAGTTTATCAGCAACCTTGTTTCCTTCCCTAGGAATTGACACAATGTTGAAAGCATTAAAACACTAAATTAAGTCCCATGATCTAAACTTATACTTATTAATATAGGATAACTTGCATTATTATTTAATTTTAACATGATTAACTACTAGTTTAAAATTACCAAAAACTAATAGTTCCTTAACCTCATTTTAATTATAAATTATAATCCAAGAATAAGTGCTTCATACTCCACCAAATTAATGGTACATGGGAATTGAAGTTTATAAGAGGAATTTTAGTCTTTCCCAATAGGATTTATTAATACCACTCCTAGTTTAGAACATGATTTGCATCTAGAACCATTAAAATACAACTTCTATAATCCAAACATAGCATGAGAATTTTTGGAGTTACATACATTTATGGAATCAAGAGTGTAAACACCTAGATCTAAATCAACCAATTTAATCCTCTCATTCATTACATTATACATGATGATCATATGATTCATTTTGGGCTCCATTTCTATCTTGATTTGACTTATAACTCCCTTCCAAGGTAACCACATGTGTGAATAGCTAGTAGACATATAACCATTATATCTGGTCCATTCTCTACTTAATAGTATTTCATAAGCATAAAGGATGCCCACCACTTAGATGTTAATGAATTGTTGCATCCTTGGTTAAAAATTAATGTACATGTGAACATTTAAGAATTCACCAATCATTTTGCCTTTTTATCTATCTAATTGAGATAAAACTCTATCATATTTAATATGAATCAAACCTGATTGTTCACAAATACCCTTATGCATGATATTTGCATGTGCACTAGAGTCTAAAAAACAATTATTCAAATTCTTACCAAAGATATTAATTTCAATTAAGAAAGATTGAACATCTACTTTACTTTTTTGTATTGTAACATTAACATGTGTAGACTTTTGAGACTTATCAAGCTTCTTAAATAAATATTATAACAATAGATCCCTTTATTTTGTGATTTGTGTCAACTCATGTAAGTTAATTTTAGTTTTGATCTTTGTCATGTCCTATACTATATTAGATCTAGTCCTATTAGAAGAATTAGATGTATCAAGATTAGGTTTAGAGGTTCTTCCCTTAGGAGGATCTTGATTGTTATCTAATGTAGTATTAGGAAGAGTGTTAAAATTATTTGGTAGCATTGAGGTAGTAAAATTTTTATTTTGATCCTTGTTCCTCAAAGGATAGGTTTTCTTCATATATTTTTGAAAAGCATGAATCTCTTTAGGGATATCCTCATATTCATTCTCTTCTTAGAATGGGAACTCAAATGTTTCCACCATGAGAGTTGAATCAATAGATTTGGATGACCTTGAAGAACTTGAGGTATCTATACCATTATCTTTATTAGGGATAAATTCAAATGTGTTTAACTCTTCTTGAAAAGCTTCAAAAGCATTACAAAATTCTAGACAATCTAATTCACCATGTTTTGAAGTATAATGCACTCTACAATAATCAGGTAATGCTGCATCACCAAGATTTATATTAGGTACATTCTTATTAGAGGATGAATAATTATTATGGATATGGTTATTATTATTTTGGAACTTTTTTGAAGGCTTATTGAACGTTTATAAAGATAAGTTTATGTTAGAGCTTTCTCTAGTATTGCTAACTTGTTTTTGCTGCTAAATGAAATCAATACTTAGATTTTGAACCATATTCAATATAGAGTCATTATCATTATTGGGTGCCTCAAAATAATTAACTTGAGTATTGATACTAGCTATAGACATCACAACTCTCTGGTCTTGAGGGTGAGACCCATTGGTAGAGTTGTTTAAGAGTCCCAGGTTTTAGCCAAGATGTACATGATTCAAATTCAATTGGTTTCAAACTGAAAGCTGATTTAAGGCTAACATATTTTTATTAGCACTGGGAATGACATTTAGAATAGGAAAATTTGTATTAAATTTGGGAATACTATATGTTATTTGGTCTTCAGGTTGCATCTGATCATTAATAATCACAACTTCAAAATAAGCTAAGGCTAATGTATTAATAGATTGAGTATATCTTTGAGAAACATAGAAATCATGGGACCAAGGCATCCTTGTAAATCTCTAAGGCTAAAGTCACATCAAGTCTATAAGGAGATATGGTTCTTCTAAACATTTTTTGAAATCTAGCATTGAAGGTTCCTATAGGCTCATTTGAGTCTCTTTTGACTATGATAAACTATTAGTATAGGATACATGGACTGATGATTTTGACAAACTGATTAATGAAGTAATTATTAAAATCATTCTAGCTATCTATGTACTTTTTAAGAAGGTTGAGTCATTCATATGCAACATCTTTGAAAGTATATGGAAACAGTCTACATGTAACATATTCATGAATAACATTCAAAATTCTTAATATGTTTGTATCAATCTCCTGATGGGCGGCAAGCAAAATTTGAAAGAGACGGGCGGCAAGCAAAAGGAGTTTCCAGAATTTGAAAGTGATGGGCAGCAAGAAAAAGGCACCTTTTTAGACTTGGAAACTAGTGGAACGTAGGTATGTGGAAAACTGGCAGTGGAAAACCAGGCTGGAGGAATAGATCCTGGAGGATCAGTAGGAGGAGTTGAGAAGAATGTAGGGTCTGATATAAATAATGGTAAACCTTCGAGTGAATCTGACCCTTTTTGTGGGATCTATGCCTCCTAATGGGATTCTCTTCCTACTATGGGGGGCAAGAGCATGAAAAGGAGAAATAAAAGGTTGATTTTAATAAGGAAAATTCCCCAGAAGCGTTGAAGGTAGAGCATTTAGAACAGAGGAAGTGGTCATCTCTCTTCGGCAATAAACCTAATGGAAAATCTCTTTTCCCACTGGTGAATGCTAAGTCTTGTTGGGAAAAAGGTGAGTTTCAAATTTTTATTCCAGATCCTTTAATAGATTTTACTGTGTCTTCAATGGATCTCACTCTAGTGGGTAAATTTCTAGGAGCAAGACTAGATCTTGAATCTCTTATAAAAATGGTTAAAAGGAAATGGGTTATTAGAAGAGAGGTAGATATGGCTCCAATGTTGAATGGTTTCTTCTTGTTTACATTCAATTGTAAGGAAGACATGAATATGGTTCTGTGTGGAGGACCGTGGTCTTTCGGTAAATGCTCTCTCACTATTAAAATTTGGGAGCCTAATATGGATCTCTCAGATTCATTTTTCTTATCCACTCCCATCTGAGTAAGACTTCCTGGCCTCCCATTAGAATTTTGGCATAAGGACATTTTTAAAGGAATTGCCAGTTCTTTTGGTGAACTTTTGGTAGTGGATAATACAACAGCTACCAGATCCAAACTTCAGAGTGCCAGACTTTATGTTAAAGTGGTAGACTTGAATCATCTTCCAGAAAAAGTGGATCTAATATCAAAGTTTGGTAAAAAAACCCAAAGGATCTTTTTTGAAGACTTGCCCAACTCTTGTTATGCTTGTAATAAATAGGGGCATCTGGTCAGAAACTACCCTTACAAAAGTAAAAATCACTCTAGTAGTGTTCTAGAAGGGAGTAAGACCAAGATGCAGCAAAGGAAAGTTTGGAAACCCAAAGCAGATCATCGACAAGAACAACAGAATAATGAAGATGCTAAAGCTCTACAAGCTGAGGTGGAA
The DNA here is from genome assembly GCA_037957365.1 of Torreya grandis. Lineage (NCBI taxonomy): Eukaryota > Viridiplantae > Streptophyta > Pinopsida > Cupressales > Taxaceae > Torreya > Torreya grandis. Next base: position 6,294,682 of record JARHVA010000187.1, read on the forward strand.
AAAGAACCTTCTTCTCAAGATCCTAATGTCAAACATACTGAGGTGGATAAAGAGCTTCCTCTTGAGGAAGAAAATTTGGTGAAAGAAGGATATGGGCTACAACCAGTATCCATAATACCTGTACAAAGAATAGAAGACTTGACATATCTATCAAACCAAATTGTTTCCTACCAAAGGATAGAAGATCGATGGAGAGATGTTGTTGATAAAACTATGCTAGAGGAAGGCAAATTCGTGGCTGAAGATGGAAAAAATTTAGAGGAAGGAGACCTTTTTTCTCAGTCTAAGGAGATTCTAGAATAAACAAAATGAATAAAACCTTATAATTTTCAAGTAATCTAGCATAAACACAAATTAGTGACTCTACACTTAAAGATGCACATCCAGAATTCACAAGAACCATTCAAATATGATATTTAGACTAGACAAATGAGAGAAAAACCATAATAGTAATTCACACAACCAAAATGGACAAACTTTGGATAACTCCTTGATTATATTAATTTTCTCAAAAATTGAAAATAGTTTTTGGCTCCAAAAACTCTCCCCCCTTTTACAATTGGCAAAACCTCTTTACATAGACCATCTATGAGGTATGTTGGTTAGTAATGACAAATAACATTTATAAATGTGTATATGATAGCTATATTTTATGTTACATTCTAGAACAAATGATATTTTTTAATAAACTTACCTATAGGCAATGTACTTTATAGGTTGTACATACTTTACAAAAAATATATTCCATTTCAAAAAATATACAATGCTAGTTATAAAAGAATATTCCCAATCCAACTAACTTTGTGACCCTGGTGTTGTTATAGCCTTATATCTTCCTTACAGGATCTTCATTCTATGATGTTGCTTTTTGATCAATTGGGGGTTAATAATGGGTCTCATGAACATCTCTTTTCTTGATCTCCTAGGTTACTGAGATTTTTCTTAGCTCTCTTCAAAACTTATTTGATGCTCTGAGCATCTCTTATCTTCTCCTTAGTCCCTATCTTCCCTTTGTCCTTGATTCCTTACTTATTGTATGAATTGAGTAGTTATGTTCTTGAACTACTCATTAGTTATTATATTCAAGGGACTAATTATGGTAGGCTCTTTAATCAGTCTATCCAATATGTGCAACATTTTATCTTCTTGTTTTTTGAGGTCCTTAGAAATGTCCTCCATTTATTTGGATCAACTACTCAAGGATTTGATTTTGTCAACCAATATAGCCATAGAGATATTTGAATGGGCTAGGATGACTATCTTGAATTCAAGGACTTGATTCTTGGTCAAGGTTTTTATCAAGTCTTTCACTTGATAGCTTAAAGCCTGCCATTGGCTAACTTAACTTGTAGCCATGGAATTTTGTTTAATTATTTCCTCTTATTTGGTTATAACTAACTTTAACAAATTGAAAAAGTTAATCATGGTGTCCTCATATATCTTTAATTTGTCTAATTGAAAATATGGTAGTCTCTTCTAAATTTTTTTCTATTTCAAGATGCCCTGGGTCATTATAGTAGAGCCTACTTATAGAAATGTTCTTCTCTTGTGATGGGATACTAGTTCTCAATGTTTTAAAACAATCTTGACCAATTTTTGTCTCCTATACTTAAGTTTATGGAATTTAACTATGTATCCTTAAAAACCTTCCCCTCAACATCTGAGGATAAATAAAGTTCTACATCTTCTCTAGAAACTCCTTTGTGAGTGATTGTGGCGTTGAATCTATCCAAATTGTTGACTAATGGTCTGTACTTTAGTTATGGATTGAACTATTATTTTATAGATGATAATTCAACTCTCTTAGGCTTTATTGTGATCAATATAGGGTCAAATTAGAAATTTTATCTATGTTAGGGCTCCCTTGAAGGTTTTTATAGTTCTTTAATAATGGTATCTATTTAAACCCTTGAGAGGTTCATGAATTAGATCCAAATTAGATTGCATCGTTGTATTTATTAGGTCTACAAAATATTCCACTTGGTATATTATACTTATGTGGATCTGATATGGCATCATTGTGGCATTGCTATGGCATTTTTCTCATTAATATTTTAAAAAATGACTGTTGCCTTTTGGAAATTCAACCTTGATCTCACACCTTTGGATCATCCTTCCATAGATCAATTCAGACCATTGATATTGATTTGATAACTTTAACTTATCAATTTTGCATTCATCATGAGCTTTGTTGACATGTGAATGTTGATTTTACATCGTTTATCTCAATTTCATAGAGAAAATCATGCTTCATCTATCTTGATGTACTTAATTATGTATCCTACTCCATGGACCGTCGATTATAATGTGTACACATATCTATGTACAATTGATATTTTAAAAATGTTTGAGAATTAATTTGTGGCCCACAACTATGCTACATGTCATCTTTATGTTCATCCTCAAGGCTTTTGACTTTTGAATGTTTGATATGCACCATATGCTCATCTTCATCCAATAAAATATGCTCCATTAGATCTTGATTTAAGGAGTACAATGTCATTGGCTACTCCATTTTCTTTCATTGAGATTGTGCCACTTTTCACCCTCTCGCTTATCCCAGGGCTCTATTAAAGTCTTGACTCAATAGACACCACTAGATCAATCTCACCCAAGAAAATGTGCATTGTTGATCTTTAGAATATATTTGAACTTTAGATTAGGGTTGAGGCTTTGAATTTTCAACTTTAATCTTTCACCATTGGATTCCAATCATGGACCATTGATCATATGAATGAAAATGATATTTATGTTAGGTTCAAGAAAATAAATAACTTAGCATAAATTTTTGGGACTATGGTTTTATTTCATGTTAATAAACATGGGTAAAACCTTAGAATAAAATATTTAAGCGATGTTTTGATACATAATAAAGGAGACCTCATAAATAATAAAAGACACACCATATAGTTTTAGCCTAAGGTTTATTGTATTAACAAATACAACAAACTTTAGGGTATGAGTTTTAATCTAAGTCTATAGTAAAAAGGACCCTTCATTTAGTTAAACCATGTTAATAATAAAATTGACCAAGGGCTTATGGGACATGAAGGGACTAAGTATAAATTTTTAGACTAAGGTTTGGTCATGTTGATAAATAGGATTATGTCTTAGTGTAAAAATTAAATTAGGTTTATCACTTCATTAATCATTCCTAAAAAAATTGCTCCCACATAAATTTGAATATGATTCAATAGGATTCGAGCTAGGGTAGTCTAAATAAGGGTTTCAAGTTATTTAATCATTAATTTAATTTTATTCTTGAAATATCAAAGGTTAGTAAAATGACAAATTGGTATAAAAATCATGAAACCTAGGAATTGTGCATTCCAAATGAACGCCATTAGAGATTCAACCTAAAACATAAAGATATAATGTTAGAAACTTTTGGCAAGGTTAAATCAAAATTATGAACAAATATGCTAACCAAATTAGGTGTAAATGATCTCCAAATGAAAATAATATGAAAACATGCCAAAGGTACTCCTATCAGGTAAATTTTCAATTTTAAGGTACAAATTTGGATAATTTAAAATAATCCTCTCCATTTTTAAAAAATGGGGGTATGTTAACATCAAAAAATGGTGACTTCTAGGGGAACATAGAAATATGTTATAATTCAAAGACTCTATTTCAGACTAATAACTAGTTCATTCATTATATTTGATCTAGTAAAATTAAGATCAATTCATAGTTGAAACAAGTCTTACACATATAGAATTAGGATCAAACATCAAGACCTAATAATGCTATGTGTGCTTTGATTCCACTTACTATTTATCTATGGGATTTGGGGAAACAATTTCCATATTTTATGACTTTAATAATTAACACTAACTTATAACATATTTGGACATTCATTAATAACCATGCTTTAACTCAAGGAAGGCTTGGGTATTTCTCTACTACTAGCTAGGCATCCATAGACTCAACAAAAATTCCTTTGGAAGCACTCTAGGCCTTGTTCCACTACTAGCCAGGCATCTATAGCCCCAATGGAGGTTATAAGAATCACCTTTACTTATAAATCTCTTTGATTTTTCAATAAGATCTTATTTTTATAAAAAAAAATTGATCATTTTGACTTTCTCATAAAGGTTGGGAACCAAGTTAGCCAAGATTAGGGATTTGGTCAAATGTTTTATCTTCAAAGAATCATCCTTGGTTGTATCCCTATTCTAAGACATAATGTTTATTAAGTGTAAGCATGATTGTATCCTAATAATTCAAGATTTCACCCTACATGTGAAATCCTTATTAAAACCAATATTAGATCATAACAATACTCAAAATATTAAGGAATAATTATCCTAACCATCAGTCTTTACTAGTTTCTCTAAACTATAACATTAAGCTCAAATTATAATAATCCATGATCAACCAATGCTGAAAAAACATAGCTACATTCCTGAACTGTTGAGTTTCCTTTTGAGCCTCTAAATGTATTTTGAGCTAAGGACTATTTTTAAAAAGACTTATTTAAAGCAAGGAGCAAAATAGAGAAAGGGAAACACACCAAGCAAACAAAAATCAAAGGAGACAAACAAAAAAATATATATGAACACTATGTACAAGCAAGGGATAAGAAGGAATGAAAAAATAAAGATTCTAAACTAAGCCCTACCTACACTAACTCTAATTAGTAATATAGTTTACTCCATGAAGAAATATTGTGGGATAATAGAGAAATAGTTCTTGAGGTATTTCCCATTAGTTGGAAATGTAAACTCTACTCCTTATAAGTATTTCAATTTGAAGGTGGTTTATCCTTAAGTATAAGACATTTGATATGGACCAATACATAGAGGTGTTAACTTAACATGTTTTCCCTTTGGTTTTAAGGCTTTGTCCCAGAGAAAAACTAGGTCTCCTTGTATAAACACATTTATATTTGATTTTTAAAAAAACCACCTCTTGACTATGGTTTGGTGTCTTCTAAAGTTGGAAAAAGTATCCTCTCTTACATCTTCCATTTTCATGATATCCACTAACCTTCAAATTGTAAATTCCTGATTCTCCTCCATGTACTCTTGCATGGACCTACATGTTAGTATCTTGAGGTTAATGGGGAATATATGTTCTTGACCATATAAAAAAAAGAATGCTGATGCTTTGAGAGTTTGATTTAGTCTAGTCATATCTTCCCAAAGGTCATACTTAAGTATTTTGTGTTATGTTCTTATTTTATTAGTTGTACACTTATTTATTGATTTCATCAAGTTCTTAATTGTTGATTCAGACACCCTAATGTCTTGAGTGTACTACTTTGATGAGAACTTGAGAATAATGTTGTTGTCACATACCCATTACATCATCTAAATAGATACAAAGGCATATCCATTATCATATACTATAGATACTAGTGTGCCAAACCTTATGCATAGGTTTTTTACTACGAATTTGATCACCTATTTAATCTTGCACTATTTGGTTTCCACTACTTTAGTCCATCTAGTGTAGTAGTTAGTAGTATTCAAAACATACTTGTGACCATTATATGAATTGGGGTTAATGACCCCCAAAAAATCTAGTTCCCATTGGTCAAAAGGTTTATCAATCATTATTAGATCTAGTGGCATGGTTGACTTGGGCTCTGTAGTATTGAAGATTTGACATGAATGGCATTCCCTCACTTTCTTGTGAGCATCTTTGAAGATAGTAAGCTAGTAGTTACCATCCTTAAGGATCCTATGGGTTTTTATCCTTCTATATTGATGTCCACTTCCTAGCTTTTCATGGAAAGTGCTCAAGATCTCAGCCACCTCTTCATTGCAAACACACCTTAGGTAAATGGCTTCAAAGTTATTCATGTACAAAAATCCATCCTTGATCAAAAAATGAGATGAACTAAGCCTTAAATATCTCTTTTATTTTATAATTAACCCTAAAAGATAATAACCATTAATCATTAAATGAACAATAAGATCATACCAATCATTGGGCTGAAAAATTTGTTGTTCTACCTACATGACACTCATTCTAGGATTAGTATTGACAATCAACTAAATTAAGCAATGACATCATACCAAATTTATAGTCTTCATCTCTATATAATATTCTTGGAGAAAAAACATCCACTTACCTCTCCTTTTTCCAAGTTCACATTGACTAAGAATGAGCTTAGTAGTAGGGTATGGTAATATTACATGTACCTTATTTATAAGGATATACTGCCTAAATTTCTTCACTACTTTGACAAATTCACATGCATTATTGTCAATAAGAGAATAATTAAACTCAAAAAATTTAAAATTAGTACTCATGAAAGCAATAGGATGATCACATCCATCTATCTTCTAAGTTAGGATAGTTGTAATTATATGGTTAGAAGTAAAAGAGTAGAGATAGAAGTCTTTAGCAAGGTATAGAATTATTAGCATTGGGGCTTGTCCAATTACTTCTTTGATTTCCTTGAAGGCCTTCTTGGTCTCTCCATTCCAAGTTATCTCAGCATCTTTCTTCAACATGTCATTCAATGGTCTCACTATTTATGTAAAACTAGAAATAAACTTCCTTACAAAGTTGATCTTCCCAAATAAAGATTTTAGTTCTTTTTTGCTATTAGGAGGTTATATTTTAGATATGCCATCTATTATATTTGGGTCTATATAAATCCCCTCCTTAGTTATAACATGTCCTAATAATTTTCCCTCAATACCATAGAAAATAATTTTCTTTAGATTGAGAGAAATTTTGTACCTTTTACACTTTCAAATACCTGTTACAATTGCATGATGTGATCTTACCTATTCTTTGAAAACGTAGTTAAGTCATCCATGTAAATGATGATGCACTTACTTATCATCCCCTCTAAATCATGGTCCATTATTATTTAGAAAGTTTAATTTTTATTTATGAGTCCAAAGGACATCCTTTTGTAGGTAAAGGTGCCCTACTTAGTAGTGAATGTAGTTTTGAGTCTATCTTCTTAGTTCACAAGCACTTGGTTATATATTAAAAAACCATGAAGTTAGGACATCATTATATAACCACTAACAATCTGAATAACCTGATCAAGAGAATTCAAAAGATAGTTATCTTTCTTAGATGCTCAATTTATATTTCTAAAGTCCACACATAGTCTAATTTCCCAATTTTTCTTCCTGATTGGTACTAATTTAGCTACCCAAGTGGAGTGCCTAATGGGAAACACTATCCTTTCATATATAAATTTCTTGATTTCTTTATATATCATAAGTATCAAGATAGGGTTGATAGGACTTTATTTTTGCCTCAAAGACTTGTAGGATTTTTTTAGTGGTATGGTATGGGTTATGAACCTAGGATCAAAGATATTTATGTCCTCATATGACCATGATACAAAATATTTATACTTGGTCAAAAAATCTTTAACTCTTTTTAACTCTTCACTAGTAGTGGTTGTACCAATAATGACTAGTTGGGGTTGACTTTGGGAACTTAGGTCAACAAAATTTTAACCTTTCCCATTTACTTTGGGAACTTTGATATTACCAAATAGTTTACTTGTGTCAAATAATCTTTTTATGTCAATCATGCCCTTAAAAAAATTATTGTCATTCAATTGGATGATCTTGTCATTAATATTACCTCTATCAAGAGTATTTTCATCATCTTCATAAATGATATGGGCCTCAAACATTCATGAAACTATTCATGAAGTCTAAGATTTTTTGGTAATCACTAAATAATTAAAAGTGGTTAACATTATCTAGTACTAAGGGACATGGGACTAATTAATTGGTAAGGATTTTTAGCTTAGAAATTTGATTAGGCATAAGGTTGGTTATGACTTAAGCAAGTTCATCAAAAACCTTATTTCTTTCCCTAGGAATTGACACAATACTTAAAACATTAAAACACTCAACTAAGCCTCATAATCTAAATGTATACTACTTAATATAAGATAATTTGTACTAATACTTAATTTTGACATGATTAAATACTAGTTTTGAATCACCAAAAATCAATAGTTCTTTGACCTTATGTTTAATTATAAATTCTAATCCAAGAATAAGTGCTTCATACTCCACCAAGTTATTAGTGCATAGGAGATAAATTTTTTAAGAGGCATTTTATTCTTTCCCAATAGAATTGATTAATACCACTCCTACTCTAGAAGTTGATTTGCATCTAATACCATCAATATACAAATTTCATAATCTAAGCATAACATGAGAATTTTTGGAGTTACATACCTTTGTGATGTCAAGATTGTAAACACCTAGATCTAAATTAACAATGTTGACCCTCTCATTGGTTTCAATATACTTGATGATTATAATATGCTTCATTTTGGGCTCCGTTTCTATCTTGATTTGATTTAGAACTGTCTTCTAATGTAACCACATGTGTGAATAGTAAGTAGATATATAACCATTCAGAGATCTAGTCTAGTCTCTAATTCAAAACATTGCATAAGCATAAGGGATGTCCACCACTTGGATGTTAATGAATTGTTAGATCTTTGGTTCATAAGCAATCTATATGTGAAAATTTAACAATTCACCATTCACTTTGACTCTTAATTTATCTAAGTTAGAACTCTATCAAATTTAATGGGAGTCAAACCTAATTATTCACAAATACCCTTGGGCATGATATTTACATATGCACCAGAGTCTAACAGATAATTATGCAAATTCTTACCAAATATCCTAACTATAAGTAGGAAAGGTGGAACATCTACCTTACTTTTGTGTATTGCAACATTATCATGTGTAGACTTTTGAGACTTATCAAGCTTCTTAGACAAAGATTACAACAATAGATCCCTTTGTTCTATGATCTAAGTCAACTCATGCAAGGTAATGTTAGGTTTGATCTTTTTTATGTCCTTTACTATATTATATCCATTACTATTAGAAGAATTAGATGTATTAACATTAAGTCTAGAGGTACTTTCCTTAGGAGGATTTGTATTGTTATCTAATGTAGTATTAGGAGTGTTAAAATTATTTGGTGGAATTGAGGTAGTAAAAGGCTTATTTTTCTCCCTATTTCTTAGAGGATAAGTATTTTTAGATATTTTTGAAAAGCATAAATATATTTAGGGATATCCTTAGGTTCATTCTCTTCTTGGAATGGAACTTAAATGTTTCCACCATGAGAGTTAAATTAGAATATTTGGATGACCTTGAAGAACTTAAGGTACCTACACCATTATATTAATTAAGTATAACTTCAAAGGTGTCTAACTCTTCTTGAAAAGCTTCAAAATTATTGCAAAATTATGGAAAATATAATTTACCATGTTTTAAAGTATAATGCACTCTACAATAATCTGGTAAAGCTACATCACCAAGATTTATATCAGGTACATTCTTATTAGAGGATAACTCATTTTTGTGGTTATTGTTATTTTGGAACATGTTTGAAGGCCTATTGAACCTTTAGAAAGAGAATTTCTTGTTAGATATTTATCCAATACTACCAACTTGATTTTATAGTTGATTGAAATTAGTGCTGAGATTTTAAACCATATTCAAGATAGAGTCCTTCTCATTCTTGGGTGCCTCAGAATTGTTAACTTGAGTATTGTTATTAGTTATAAGCATCAAAGCTCTATAGTCTTGTGGATGAGACCAACTAGCAGAGTTGTTCAGGAATCCCAAGTTTTGGTTAGGATATACATGATTCAAAGGCAATTAGTTGAAAACTAGAAGCTAATTTAATTCTAGAATATTTTGATTGGCACTGGGAATGAAATTTATAATAGGTGAATTTAGATTAATATTGGGAATAATGTATTCTATTTGGCCTTGGTGTTGCATTTGATCATTAATGATCATAGATTTAGAATAATCTAAGGCTAATGTATTAATGACATGAGCATATCATTTGAGAAACATAGAAGTCATGGGATCTAAGTCATCCTTGTAAATCTCTAAGGCTAAAGCCTCATCAAGTCTATAAGGAGTTATGGTTCTACTAAACATTTTTTAGAATCTAACATTAAGGATATTATAAACTCATTTAAGTCTCTTTTGATTGTGGTAAAATGTAAGTATAAGACACATGGACTAATGATTTTGCCAAACTGATTAATGAAGTAATTACTAAAATCATTCTAGCTAGCCTTGTAGTTGTCATGAAGGTTAAGGAACCATTCATATGGAGCATCTTTGAAAGTCAATGGAAAATATGTATGCTACATCTTCATGGATAACATTAAAAAGTATTAAAGTAACTTTGAATATTTTAATGTGTTCTTCAATAGTTAAAAAACCATTAGGACTAAATGATGGAAAATACTTTATGATATTATGAGGAATGTCATGTAAAACACCTGACACATTGATTGAAGAGCCACCTATTTAAGCCATACCTTTATAGGGATTGAACATAGGAGCACCTTGAATTGGTGAATTTGGTTGATACTTTGAAATTCTACACTTACCTTTATCTCACCCAGTTCTCCTATGAACTTCTAATGAAAGAAGAGAAATCCTTGTCTCTAAACATGACCTAGTCCTTATCCTTGGAAATTCTATCTTGAAATTTTTGAACCCTATTTGAAATATAGTGTGTAAGTCTTATCTTTATGAAGAATGATGATCAGACATGCACATTAAGTAAATTTTTCACAAATATGTATAAATAATAATAAATGATATCAATCATTAACTAAATTAGCTCAAATATGTGTCTAAACACATAAATATGAATTATCTTTACATGTTCAAGTTCAAATAAACTCAAACTTTTAAATATCTAATCAATATTTGAATAAAATAGCTATTGCTATCATCAAACAACACCTGACACATTGATTGAAGAGCCACCTATTTAAGCCATACCTTGATAGGGATTGAACATAGGAGCACCTTGAATTGGTGAATTTGGTTGATACTTTGAAATTCTACACTTACCTTTATCTCACCTAGCTCTCCTATGAACTTCTAATGAAAGAAGAGAACTTCTTGTCTCTGAACATGACCTAGTCCTTATCCTTGGAAATTCTATCTTGAAATTTTTGAACCCTATTTGAAATATCATGTGTAAGTCTTATCTTTATGAAGATTGACGATCAAACTTGCACATTAAGCAATTTTTTCACAAATATGTATAAATAACAACAAATGATATCAATCATTAACTAAATTAGCTCAAATATGTGTCCAAACACATGAATATGAATTATCTTTACATGTTCAAGTTTAAATAAACTCAAAATTTTAAATATCTAATCAATATTTGAATAAAATAGTTATTTCTATGATCAAACACATTGTATTCATATATCTCAAGGTATCTTTACACAATTAAACATAAAACTTCAAAGAACATCTATCTTTGTCTAAATAATCACAAAGAGTGATTTAAAACCATGAAGATCAATGATATTTACATAAATATGTTAAAAAAACACAAATATGCAAATAATATACTAATCTTTGAGAAAAATTCCAAAAATGAGCAAAGATATTTCAAATTTTCAAAGATTTAACTAGGCCATCCTTCTAGCACCTATTATTGATGCCTATATGTGTATCACTAGGTCAATGTATAGTGTTTAAGAAATACTTCTATTTTTTAGATTGAAGGAATCCATTGCATGAGTTACATGTTGTAATAATCTTACTAGTTTTGGTGGAATAGAGGTAAAGCACATGAACTATTTCACAAATTTATAATGTTTCATTATTGGGAACAACCATGGACTAAAGAAAATCTATTCTAATTAAATTTAATTATTCTTATAACATAAGTCTAAAACAAGAGAGCAAGTGGAATGGTAAATTAGAAAAGAGACATTAATGTTTTTGATCTTTAACATAGATATTATGACAAAGTTCAAATATCATCCAAATATGCACTTAAAACCAACATATAGCATGAAATAGCATAATCTCAAATCCTACTACACATTACGCAAGCATATAAAGAATGTATGAAATAGTGCAATTAACTTCTATATTTACTTTAAATAATTTTCCTTACAAGAAAACAACATTAGACCTTAAGTAATAAATGTAAAGAAAATAAAGTAAACCTTAGAAATTTCAACTAATCTAGCATAACCATAAATTAGCAACTCTACACTTAAAGATTCACATCCATAATTCACAAGAACCATTAAATTTTGAGATTTAGACTACATAGATGAGAGAGAAACCACAATAGAGATTCACACAAGAAAAATGGACAAACATTATATAAGTCTTTGATTATATTAATTTACTGAAAAGTTACAAATAGTTTTTGGCTCCAAAAACTCTCCCCTTTTACAATTGGCAATACCTATTTATATAAACCATTCATGAGGTTTGATATTTAGTAATGACAAATTACATTTGTATATGTGTATAAGACAACTATATTTTCTATTAAATTCTAGAAAAAATGATATTTTATAATAAACTGACCTATAGCCAATCTAATTTTTAGGATGTACATACTTTTATGAAAAAAATATTCCATTATAAAAAATTTACAATGCTAGTCACAAAAGAATATTCCACATCCAACTAACTTTGGGACCCTAGTGCTACTATAACCTTATGTCTTCCTTGTAGGATATTTATTCTATGATGTTTCTTGTTGATCAACTAGGGGTCAATAATGGGTCTCATGAACAACTCTTTTTTTTGATCTCCCAGGTTACTAATATCTTTCTTAGCTCTCTTCAAAGCTTGTTTGATGCTCTGAGCATTTCCTATATTGTCCTCAGCCCCTGTCTTCCCTTTGTCCTTGATTCCTTACTTCTTTCTTGAATTGAGTAGTTTTGTGCTTGAACTCCTCATTAATTATTATAACTAAGGGACTAAGTATGGTAGGCTCTTTTATCAGACTATCTAATATGTACAGCATTTTATCTTCTTGCTATTTGAGGTCCTTAGAAATGTCCTTCATCTATTCTGATCAACTTCTCAAGGCTTTTACTTTATCCACTAATATAGCCATAACCATATTATAATGAGCTAGGTTGGCTATCTTGAATTCAAGGACTTGATTCTTGGTCAAGGTTTTGATCAAGTCTTTCACTTGATATCTTGAAGCCTACCATTGGCCAACATAGCATGTAGCCATAGAATTTTGATTTATTATTACCTCTTGTTTAGTTCTAACCAACTTTAAGGAATTGAACAAGCTAATCATGGTGTCCTCATACAACATGAATCTATTTGATTAAAAATATGGTAGTCTCTTATATATTTTATTCTATTGCAAGATGCCCTTGATCATTGTAGTAGATCCTCCTTGTAGATATGTTCTTCTATTATGATGGGTTGCTAGTTATCAATAATTCAAAATAATCTTGACTAATTATTGTTCCCTATACTTAAGGTTGTGGCATCAAATTGTGTATCCTTAAAAACTTTCCCTTATATGTTTGAGGTTAATTAAAGTTCTACATATCCTCTTAAAACTCCTTTGTGAGCTATTGTGGTTGTGAATTTGTCTAAATTGCTCACTAGTGGTCTATAATTTGGTTATGGATTGAATTCTTATTACATATATGATAATTCAACTCTCTTAGGCTTGATTGTGATCAATATAGGGCCAAATTAGGGGTTCTATGTGTGTTAGGGCTCTCTTAAAGTTTTTTATAGTGCTTTAATGGTGGCAGATATTTGAACCCATGAAATATTTATGACTTAAATCCAAATTAGATTGTGTCTTTGCATTTCCAAGGTTTAAAAAATATTCCACTTGGACTATTATACTTATGTGGCATCACCTAGCATCCCTATGACATTTTCATGGCATTTTGCTCATTAATATTTTAAAAACTGATCATTGCCTTGTGAAAATTCTACCTTGATCTCATATCATTTGATCATCCTTACACAAATCACCATGGGCCATCGATCTTGATCTGAGAACTTGAACACTATTGGTTACTTGATATGTTCACCATAATTATAACACTTGTCACTTCTGCATTCACCCTGAGCTTTATTGAAATTTCAATGTTGATTTTGCAATATGGATATCATTTACACAGATCAATCATGCTCTATCAATCTTGATCTACTTAATTATGTCTCTTGATCTATAGACCATTGATCAAAATGTATACACTCATATGTGTACCATCACTCTTTAAAATATTCTAAATATTTAATTTGTGGCCCATGGTTATGCCACATATCATCTCTATGTTCATTCATAGAGATTTTGACTTTTCAACATTTACTATGCACCATCTGATCATCTTCACTCAGAACACATGCTCCATTAGATATTTATCTAAGGGGTGGAACTCCATTGGATTCTCTATTTTTTTTCACTAAAATTGTGATACTTGTCACCCTCTCATTTGTCCTAGGGCTCCATTGAAGTCTTGACTCGATATGCACTATTAGATCAATTTGGCATAATAAAATGCATACCATTGATCTTTACAAAATTTTCAAACCTTAGCTTAGGGTTGGGGCTTTGAATTTTCAACTTTAATCTTACACCATTTGATCCCAATCATGGACCATTGACCCTATGGATGAAAATAAAATTTAAGTCAGACTTGGGAAAAAAATAACTTAGCATAAAGTTTTTAAACTATGTTTTTATTTCATGTTAATAAACACGGGTAAGACTTTAGGATAAAATATTTAAGATAAGTTTTGAGACATAATAAATTGGACCTCAAAAATAATAAAAGATAAGATATATAGTTTTAGCCTAAGGTTTGTTTTAGTAATAAATAAAACAAACTTTAGGGTAAGGATTTTAGGCTAAGTCTATCATAAAAGGGACCCTTCATTTAGTTAGATCATGATAATTATAAAATTAACCAATGAATTACATGACATGAAGGGACCAAGTATAAATTTTTAGACTAAGGCTTGGTCATTTTGATAACATGATTAATTCTTAATGTAAAAATAAAAAAAGGTTTATTATTTAATCATTCAAATGAAAATTACTCCTACATAAATTTGAATTTTATTCAAGAGGATATGAGTTAGGGTAGTTTGAATAAGGGTTTCAAGATTCTTAATCATAAATTTATTTTGATACTTGATAGACCAAAGGTTAATAAAAGACCAAATTTATATAAGAATCATGAAACCTAAGCATTGCCCATTCTAAATGGACTCCATTGGAGATGAAACTTGAAACATAAAAATCTAATGTTAACAACTTTAGGCAAGGTTAAATAAGAATTATGAACAAATATGCCAACCAAATTAGGTTTGAATGATCTTCAAATGAAAATAATGTTCAAACATGCCAAAGGTACTCTGATCAAGTGGATTTTCAATTTTTAGGTACAAATTTGAAAAATTTGAAACAAGTGTCCCCATTTTTTATAAATGGAGGTATGTTGACCTCAACAACTTGGTGTTTATTAATCCAAGGTTCAAGGTTCCAAGAAAATAAAAAACATAACATAAGATGCACACATGTTACAAAATTTCAAAATTAATTTTACATGTTATATAATTGTTGATGACTCACTCTTTTAGAATTATTAAATGTTTAATAATTTGATTTGTAACTGATATTTTTATAAAATTATGAAGTATGGCCTCAATAAAATAATTACAACATGACACTTTTAATTAACAACATACATATGCATGTTCAAAAACCTAAGGATAACAACATGTATGCATTAGTTTATTCATATTGTTTTTGTTGATATCAGTATGTTATATTTATATATGTGTACTCTAGTTTATTGGCTTAATGCTTAATGTTTTTTATAATTTTTAAAAATATCAATCAATAATTACCTTAAGCAACCATATTTTTGGTAAATAAAATTACATTAGATTTTTATTTCTTGGAGGATTGAGCTTCATCTTATTTCTTCTAATTCTTAAAAAATATCCCACTTTTTTTAATAATTATATATATCTTGTTATATGTATATTCTGATTGTAACTACACAGCAAGCTAGTAGAATAATTTCCCAAAGCATATTTTTATATATGAATGTTGATTTCATATTGCTTGGGCCCTTAGTGATTTGGATGTAAATATGAATATGGTATGATTGCATGGAATTAGAGGTAGTGAACTTGATATTTATTTAAGAGATAACATATATAATGGAGATGATAAATTAGCCTAACTTATTAATTATATACCATTGTACTATCTTCACCATGTGAATAACCCCTTAACAATGCTAGGTCAAGAAAGTGCTGGTAATTGAAGTAATTTTGGAAAATATTAGATTTTTTAGAAGGGAAAATGAGTCCACCTTTATTTTCATTAACTTATTTTATCATGTCATACATGGTATTTTTATTTTATTATATTAAAACTAAAATATCCCCAATATATTTGATTTTTTAAGTACTATAAGGTGGAATTTATAATATAAGAATCCAAAATGTAAAATTCCATTCATGGGGTCAAAATTAATAGATATACCCTAGGGGTGAAATTGATACTTTAGACATTATGAACCTATAGAAATTACATATGAGCACCACCCCCCAAACTCTTCCAAAATGAGAACTCATGAACATGATCAAGTTCCCCAAGGGGAGAATTATGAAATGTCAGGTTAGAGGCATATGCTTTCCTCTCTTAGATGAGGACAATATAATCTTTGGAGGACACAACAAAATTTTTAGAAACCTATACTTCTTAAAAAATCTTATCCCATATATATTCCAAGACAACCTCAAAATATACAATTTGGGGAGGGTTGTAAAAACTCTAACTATCTAGAAGAGTAAACCCATCCACCCTTATTTTTGTTATCATATCTATATTGAAATTACTTCCCATGATATTTAAGGTATTTATATTTAATTTTATCTAAATTAATAGATATTCAATAAATATTCTTTTTAATTTACCATATGGTGGATTGTATATACTAATAAGCCCAAATGTCACACTTAGTTCATGGTAATCTAATTCAATAGTTATCCCTAGGGTTGGAGTTGATACTTTGCTCATATTGAATTTATATCAATTCCACATTACTACCACTCCCCCACACTTCCAAATGGATAATGTTTTTATCAAGGTCTAATTCTCAATTGGTTTTTTTTGAAATAGCAACATTTTAAACAAGCTTTCTTATCTCTTGGATGAGAACCATAGTAGTTTTATATGACAAATATTTTTTAAAACCTAAATTTATTGTATCTCCTAAAGGATAAACCTTGTATATTCTAAGACAACTTAATTAGGTTCAATTTGTGGGAGTATACGTTAAAATATGGTTTACATCCATTTGCATTACACTCAAAAAGGGATAATAATGCCCTTTATTTAATATTAATCTAGTGTGGGGTCATCCTCACATACATGAAAACATAACAAAAATTATTTCATAATTATAAAATATCTTCATAATATTCATATATTCCTTGTGTCTTTATTTAGTAAATATTTACTCTAAGGGTCTTTTGAGAAACATAAACACAAATAATTTATTGTATAAACTCTTGATTTTCTATATAGGAAACATAAGATGTTATAAATACATGTGGAATTGAATACATAAAATATATGAATATTTTTTTAGAAATTAAATGTTAATGAGATTAAGATACTATAAAACTAATTTTTTTTATCTTTATATTATTTTAGGAAAATAATATACTCTATAAACATTATTCTATATATGTCACTTCATCCATTTAAATACTTGTCACATTAGATATCCATCTAAAATATCATTTTCATGTTTTTAGTATAGTTTAATTTATATATTTAACATTAATAATACCATTGAAATATACAATCATTATCAAATTTTACAAAAAAAGATATTATCAATTTAGGTATCCACATGAATTGCCTAAAGGTGTGTTTTCCTTAATAGATTTTTATTTCATATTATTCTATTATATTTTTCTATGGAATAATTTTCCCTCTTGTATTATGGATTCATTATGTCTATTTTCTATTTTTCCCTCATATTTCCTTTTTTCTTCATGTCAAGGTTATGATAAATTTTAAGCACCTATGTTAGTGGTCAAAGACACAAGGAGTTGAGTCTTATTTTGGTATGTATATTTTTTAGGTGATTAGTTTCATAATATATAAGATTTATTTATCTCTTTTAGTGGTTATTTAATTGAATAATATTATGCATCTGTCTTTTTTATTTGACATAGAAATCACCTTAGTTGAAGTTGATATGTGGTCATTGGGTTGTAACTGCTTCACAAGATTTACACCACTGTGTGCTTCAAAATATTACTTAATGGTAATTACATTTGATTCAATTTTAACAAATCTAGGTCTTTGATCAGTAAAGTTCCAACTACAATTCATGTTTTTTTTCTCTCATATTCATTATGAATATAAATCAGTTTTTATTACTCCTAGTTAGGAGCTTATTCATTTACCATATATAAATTTATCTCATACTTAGTATCATAGAGATTCTAAGGTAAAGTTCCAAACTCCCTAACATTAAATAGCTAAAAAATAAGTAATAACATGTTATAAATATTTGGATTAGAACAATTTTATTTGGTTTTATATTAGGAATACTTAAAACTTCTTCACAATTTTCATCTTTCCAAAAAATTGATGAATTCATTATATTTATTTTGGAACTTTTCTGAAACAAAATTTAAATCTAAATTTGTTCAATTTTATCATTATAATTTTCCAAATTTTGTGTCCAATTTTGAACATAAAAATAAATTTGAATTAGTTATGTTATTTTATAATCATTTCCATTTTTTATTTTTTTATGTAAAATCAATTCAAATGGTGAATAATCTAGCAAATTTTAGCATTGCCTCTATATACAAAACTAGGACTTTGCTATGTAAAACATTTGTACTAAAGACAACCAATTTTAATTTATATATAATGATACATCTTAGTATTTTAAACTCACTTAAACTAGCATGTGACTCTTAAAATCTCTTGGACATGAAAAAAATTAATTAAGCAAATACAAAACACTAGATTCTCACAATAAAAAGGAATTAATCCTACATAGTTGATAAAAGAGGCATCAAAAAATCCAAAAAATGAATCATGAGACATATCTATAACATTTATTGGAAATGATATACATTTTCCTTCTTCTTTCACCTAATGTTTTTTCATTATCTTGATTCCACAAAGTTTTATAACCATGATCATCCTTAATTATATAAGCATCCATCTATTAGACCATCTATAACACCCTTATCCACATTATTGTCTATGGAAACTTCCTTCACTTAAACTTACTATGTTTAAGCATCCAAATATAGAACATCCCAACAAAAAGACCCACTATATAATTAATTTTCATTCTATTTGTTTTTTTGACCATTAATTTCGAACTCATATTTGACCCATTAAACTATAATTGAATTTATCACTCCCGTAACTGAAAGATATTTTAAAATATTAATTACCATGTCTAACATTTTCATATAAAACACTTATCTTTACTAAGAATTTTCAAACAAGACTAAAGTAGATGGTGAAATATATTTAGTAACATTTCCAATGAGATGTAATTGAGAATCAACTATGCTTATAATTTTGGATGCACTTTTTTTTGAAATTTTATTGTGTAAATTTGATGGAATAAAGATTTCATCTCTTCAGATATTTTAGTATTTGTGATAAAAAAAATTGATTGGGTTTGCCTCTTGTTTAATAGAAGGTAGTCTCATGTTGGATTATTTTAAATATATATAAAAGGTTGATATTATCTATTATATGTTCCCAATGGTTGGCAAGCATATGTCACTTAAATACTCAATATGGAAAACATACTTGAGGTGTGCCCTATTGTGCCATATTTATTAGAAATTTATAACACCCACAGCCAAGTGGTAAATTAGTTTAACTTTTCAAGACCACCTACCCTATTCTAATCCATTTAAATGTTGATAAATTTGGATTTATACTTTCCAAATGAATGTAACTAAGGATGTCAAACAATTAAGAAAAAAAAACCTTCTATGTGCAAATGCCACAATCATTGCATTCAATGATAACATAATTTATTGATGAAAATTAGCTACGGCATGTATTCCAACACATAATAACCATGTCATAAATTCATAATTAGATCATTTTATTTTTTAATAACATGTTTATCGGTAAACCTTGTGGCTTAAAACTAGTTTAGATCATTTTATTTAATGTGTGCTAGAATAAATTCTATAGTAAATTTCAGTTTGTTACAAATATTATAAATTCAAGCTTATGAAGTGATTATGAACATTTGTAACTAAGTTTTTATATTTTATAATTTAAAAAATATTTGGATGGTTATCGGAAATGATATTTATAATATACACTCTAAAACTAAAATTTACTTAACACTCACTTTGTTTGTATGGCATGAAACTTTTGTGATTAGAAGTTGTAATATATAGTTGATGTTAATTTAGACTGATATAATAATATATGAATCACCTATGACTAAGTGTTATTTTGGTGGTTAAACCCCTATTACCGATCAATAAAGGTATAGTTATAATATCAAGTCATAATATTTATAGTGTGTTGGCTAACAAACTTTAGTTGTATTCATGATTATTTAAAAATATATAAACACTTTGTATATAAAGTTTTTTTTAGAAATATATGCTACTTTTCTTATCAAGGTTACTTATAAATATGTTGATATTGATAGAGAATTGGTATATTAAATAAATTAAGAGAATTTCAACTATTAGGGCCACAAAAAATTATGATGGAAACTTGTATAATATTATAACAAATTTGATGTAAATTTGTGGAAATTATAGTAATTTATTTAATATTTCCAAAATGTAGTGAAACTTTATAATATAATATAGGTGCTTTTATCAGTGCTATAATCCAATCCCCAAAATTAAAAATCTAATATGAAAACATGACTAAAAACAATGTATTTTTCGTAGGATTTTATGTTGATTATGAAATTTTCAAAATTTTAATGATTGTATCTTGGTATTTTTATTGTATATAAGAATACATCAATCAATCATGTTCCCTAGAGGTTATAAAATAAAATAAAGAAATACCTTGTTAATGGAGATTCCAATTGTGACAATCCATTCTAATCATTGCATGCTCTTAAAAATAGTTTGAAAATATGGAAAATAATATGACAAAATCCATCTGTGAACAATTTTTTATTTTTAGTAGCATTTTTTCTATGCTCTTAGTTGTATTTTTTTAATTATATGAAATATGTAAGTGTTATGATTAAATTATGTCTTTTTATTATTAATATACCTTAAATTACATATCATTCAATTGATTTATAATCTAAAACTAGAACATTTCTAATTATGTAATTTTTACTTGAGACTTGATTTAGAAATCACCACATCTATATATGGAAGATAGTTTGAGAAAAAATATACCCATCATGAATAGTACATTTTCATAACCATTTGATAAAAACTAAATTTAAAACATTTTTTATGGATGGGTATGGTTAAGGTGGAACATCATATATGTAAGAAGGTGAATACTATTTGTGTAAAATATGATTTCTGAGATTATACATATTTCTTAATCTAGAAGTATATTTGGTAGACTAAATATAGTAAATCCCTTTACAAGTGATAGTAAGAAGATAAGATTTTACAATATTAATTTTTTATATGAAATTTAACAAGGATTATATATGGATAAAATTTATAAATAGTAGTAATTTCTTTGTGACGTGCATGAAACTATCACATTTGTTATTAAAATGTTTTAACCTACACCATTATTTAGGAGAATAAATAATTATGACCACTAATTAGATTACATGAGAACCTTTCTGTCCAAAAACCCATAAATGATTTTATGTAAATATTTATATGCATTAAAAATAATTTATCCTCATTCCTAAGATTCACATCTAATACAAACTTAGATATATATATTGAACCCTTATCTTGAGTAGTGGAAATTCCTTGCTTTCCAATATTATAATGGATACTATGTTTTATATTTGTTTTAGAATGTTGGTAATAGTTTTTTATTGAATTGAGTAGAGGATATCTTAGCAAATAAATTTTAGAAAAATTAAAACAATCCCCTACTTAGGTATTTATGTCTTCATCTTGTAATGTTGACACCACCATGGAATGTTTTTTCATTTATATTTTTATTATGATGTTTAAAACAATTTTTTTACACGTGTTAGCTAATTTTTCCTACATACAAAGATTCTACCTAAATGGATGAGCTGAATAGAGTTTTGATGGAATGAGTGGTCTAAAGATCACATGTAGCTTACAAAGCTTTTGAAACACTTTAAGTAAAATTTAAGGTTTATTTTGTCAAATATTGAAGAAGTTGGTTCTCATGGTGATCAATGAAGTCATGATCATGAAATAATTTTTCACAGGTCTTAGAATCTCATTTTGAGCCTTGAAAGGTCTTGCACAAGCATAAAAGAGCTAGATCATCATCAACATGTCATGCAAAAATTAATAGGTCAATCTGATTAAACATTTAATAAATTCACTTGGGGAGCCTCTCAAGCCAAAAGATTACTTAGACATGAAGCTATTTATGGCAAGATCATCTTCTATAAATTTGGTTTCTTGATGAGCTTGTGATCTCAAGATATAAAGATTCAAAGTTAGACTTATAGAATGTGACATGTGTGTAGACATCAAAATTAGACTCATAAAGTAACCATTTGAATTCAAATGTTTGAATGTCAATGGTTAAAATTTGATCAATTAAAGATCTAACAATGAGTGATAACCTAATAATATTAGTGGGTCTCATAGATCCAATAAAATGCAATTGATCATACATCGAAGATTAATGATGAGATTGACAAGTGTTACATTCTCAAAGGCCAAAATCAAAGACCAATGCAGGGAATCCAAGTAGCATGATCTCATGAGATCATATTAGATCTAATGGCATGTGGGTAAAGATAGAATTAGTCAGTCTAGATAGATCAATGGAGTGCATGAAATCATACAAAGAAGATCTAATGGTGAGTGATGGGTCAATAGGTTAGTGGATCCTAAGAAGAAATGCATGGGTGACAAGTGTCTTAAGAACATTATACTAATATAAGATATATGTCTCATGTTCATTCATATAAGGGAAGATCAGTGGTAGATGAAAATAAGATACAATGGTGCTCACCCAATGTGGATCATAGATCATTGGCCAATCTATAATTTTGAAGGCTCATATTAGGATAAATGGATAAAATTAAAAGCTTAAAGATAAAGGAATTTGAGTAGAGGTCAAAAATGCAATCAACGTTAAACTAGAGAAAATTTTTCAAGGAGATGCCACAAGGGTATACCAAATTTAAACAAAGGATTTTGCCACCCTAGGTAGGTAAAATGAGTAAATTCAAGATCAAGCATGATCTAAGTCACTAAGAGTAGCTATTATAAATATTTATAACACCATTAAAGCTTTACAAAACCTCTCAAAATATTTTAGACATAGATTTTACATCTTATGATCACAATACCTAGCCTATACATCTTCAGTAGAATCATGACTATATGACAACCAATAGTGTGATTGGTTTTCATCCATAATAGATCTGTATTCAAGATTTATAAGCAATGATAGAATGATGACTACATAAATAATGTTAAAAAACATCAAACATGATTGAGGAAGATAGTGAAGGACATTAATGTAGGGGAAGGATCGAGAAAGATGGTGGTGGTTGTTTTGATTAGAATTGGGCTCATTAATGACCCCTTTAATGTCAATTTATCTATCTCTCACCTTCTTTATTACTATAAATACTATCTTTGATATCTTGATTTTGGATCCCTCAGATTGATATAGCAAATCTCTTCCAAAATCATTTTCTAAAACTCTTTTGAAGTAATATAAAACATCTTAGATTCTATTTGAATGCTAAGTATGCTTTATTGAAGTTCTATTTATAGGGTGTATGTTTCTTATTCATAATTTTTATGTCCTTTATGTACCTTTCTTAAAGTCTATTAGTTTCTTGTAGGTTGTGTGAAGTGTTCACTAATGAGGTTTCCCTTGGCCTATTATAAGTTCATAGTGCTTTTCTTAAACCTATATCTTCATATCCTTCACATTGTAGGTCTCTTTTTATCCTTCATATAAAATATTCATGTTTTCAACCTTATCATAGAATTTGATCAGTTCTATCCTAATTGTGTTTATTATTAGTCATAAAAGTGTCTAAAAGAAGGCATAAAATAATGATTCATGCACTTTTCCTTCAAATATTGACCTCAAAAATTGTGAGCAACTATATATCAAGTTTCTTAAGCTCTATCCATTATTAAATGAGATCAATCACCTTTAACAATGGTCATGAGACATTACTGGGGGAAAATAGGGTTTTGGAGAGCTTTGGGTACAACCCTTGAATGAAGGTCCTATGTGTGTAGGGATGGGTTAAATGCCCTATAAAGGTTCTCTCATACTCTCAACATGATTAAACTACTTCCTATGAACTTTAATAATGTATCCTCCTTGCAAAGATCAATCAAAATCTCAAGATAGGCTCTGCTTCTTGACAGGGTTTTAAGTCTTTTCATGATCAAGCATCTTTCTCTCTCATCAATGAAAAACAACATTTCATTAGATCATCAAGAATAGATTCTAGACATCCTCTTTAAAATCAATGATAATCAAATTCTCAAAAAAATTGTATAAATATATGTGTATAATTTAGATTGTTTTGGTTAAAATTTTGACTTGTTATTTTTGTCAGAACTATATTGTAATATACAATTTATTTTTATAATCATTTACCTAAATCTTCACATTATAGGTTTTATTATTATTTCTAATCCATTGTTTGAGTAATGAATTATTTTGGATACACATACCTATATTGAATGCGTTTTGACTTGACATACATTTTGGTTTATATTATGATAACTATGCAGGGTATATAAACAACTCTTATTTTTAATTTAAATTTAACAACTTCTAATTTGGAATATTAATTAATTAAACCTGTTGTAAAAAGGTAATATTATTCTTTATACTTTAGGGTTTAGGATTTATATAAATTGAATGTTATTTAAACTTTGTATATTTATTTTTGTCTTTTGAGTCTTAGTATGATTTTTTAAATCTTAAATTGAAAGAAAAGACTATAGTCCATTTATATTAACTTTTGGTAATAAAAAACTAATTCAAATTGATCTTAAGGAAATATGATTAGTTAATAAGTTTGATACCTATTATGGAATTTTGTTTGTTCTGTTTTAGATTTTTTAACTTGGATTATTATTAATAAGTGTCTTTGGACTAATGTATAGGAAAGTGTAAATTATATTTACATTTTCATTTAAACACAAAATTGTGATTTAGGTTTTGTCATTTCCATTATTAAATATTTTATTATCTAATTAAGCCTCATACGAGTTGACTACATTCCTAAAAAGGATGAAGGAAAAATATTTTTATTTGTTTAATGGTTAAATTAGATAGGATTGTATCAATGACTAAATTTTTATTATTTTAATTTATGTGTAGGAATAATGAGTTAACATAATAAGATAAACTATGTTTCCTTTGAAATTGAGTAAAAATTAGTTTATTGGACTAGTTTGG
Organism: Torreya grandis; assembly: GCA_037957365.1. NCBI lineage: Eukaryota > Viridiplantae > Streptophyta > Pinopsida > Cupressales > Taxaceae > Torreya > Torreya grandis. The sequence goes on from JARHVA010000187.1 coordinate 6,320,071, forward strand.
ATATAAAATAATCCAAGATATGTGAAGATTCATATCATGTGGATTTAAGGATTGAATTACTATCATTGATATTTTGGGTTGCATTATCACCAATTATATATATTACATTTTATTCTTGGATAAAATTTAAACATTTTTGTTAGCACGTAACACATACTTGTATGTTTTTGGTATTCTTAATGGGTTAGCATTGTCAAATGACACCTATATTTATAGATTATGATTATAAATTATTTTATAAACTGAATTAATCCATTTAGGCTAGGAAAAAAGATATATATAATAAATAAATAGTTTAATTAATAATGTTGAAATTTATGGGGCATTTGGAGGTTGATATCCTATATGTGATGTGAAATAACCCACACAAGGATAATCCAATATTATATGGATTAAGATCATATGAAACAAAGGAGAATGAAAAATTTTAAGGGGAAACATATTTCCACTAGGATATATCCATAAGTAATGTTTTGAAATGGTTTCTAAATTTTTTTCTTATTTTCATCGAATGTTAGTAAACATATTATATGTTATATTGATAACTATACTATCTTATTATTTTTTTTAAGTTTTTTTAATTCTTGGATACATTTAGGTGATCATATATTATCTTTACCTCACATTATTTATTGTTATATAATTATTTAAATTTTAATTAATAATCTTAAATGATAAAAGTATCAAGTACTTTCTACCAAAACTCTGATCACATATGGTTTAATCAAATAAGGAAAATAGTGTACATTATATAAATAATTTTTCTCATACACATATACACCTAATAGAATTTGGTTCACATATCTAAAGAATTTGATTTTTTTTTTGGTTTGGAATTTTTGGTTTCTATCATTTGGTATCAAGTCCTTGTTCTAACTGTAGGGATATTTGATAATAATTATTTTTTATCTAAACATCAATTTATGAATCTCAATGTGGTGATAAAATAAATAGGAAAATGTGGGCTAGTTAAAAAAAATTCCTATAGAAGTAGAGGTGGTCGAAGAGTCAACTAGAACCAAAGAGGAAATGAACTCCCTCTAATGGTTGAGAATAATCCCAATGCTAGAACTAATTACAATTGGTATGATGAAATTTATATGGAGGGAAATGAAAATTATATGAATAACATATTATTTTTAATTCATGCCATCCAATATAAATTATATTAAAAATATCAACATTGATTAATATTGAAGGTCATGGTGTAAATTGATAAAGAGGAGGATCATATGGAGGAGGATGGTGAACAACCAAAACCTCAAGTGGTCATGGATCTTACCATAAAATAGATAAATAATATTCCGCTTCCTAATTATGTTGGACTAGAACCAATGATACTATTGAATCATGGGTGGTCAATCTACAAAATTATTTTAGTTTTCACAACATGAGTTATAATGGTTGGGTTCGCATTGGTGTCTACCAATTAGTGGGTGATGAAACTTTATGGGTGAATAACCTATTGGCTCACAAGGGGTATGGTATTATTACCCTTACATGGGAGAGATTTTAGAATCACTTTCAAAAGAGGTTTCTAAATTATACATATAAGGAATAGAAAAATCAACTTCTAGCTATTGAAATAAGGCAATATGACTATAGTTATGTATGAAAATATGTTTCATGGTCTTTTGCATTTTTATAAATTATATGCAAGACAAGGAGAAAAAGTTAACAAAGTTAAAATTAGGCCTATTTTAGGTATTAATTCATGATGTAAACATGACTAACCCTCGTACCTTAGTTTTAGTTATTGAGTCTACTCATCAATCAGAATAAAAGGAGAAGTCTTACTATAAGGCAAGACAAGAATTTAGAAATAACATGTTGAAATATAAGCTTAAGAATTATATGTTTCTTTTTGGAAAAAAATTCAAATTATATAATCAAATGAAGTTTTTTGAGAAGTATTAAAATTTTGGAAACCACCAAAATCTTAATAAGAGTCCTAAAACTCAAAACTTTACAAGGAAAACATGTTAGAAATAATAATCAACACAAGATAACTCTCATGACCTAACCACTAGAGAAAATATTGTTCCCTTTCATCTATAGAGGATGGTATAATTATAGGAATGTGGTGATAATCATCACTAAAATGATTTTCCATTGTTTTAGAATAATGATATGATTAATCATCAAGTGTATATTTATATTAATAATAAAAATTAGAACTTTCAATCAGTTTTGATTGAGACAAGAAGTAAAATTTATAGTTTTTTAGTTAGAATTTATAATAGGTTTTTTTCATAGATAAGTGTCTAGAATGTCAGTGTTTTAAATATAAACATTATCATCTAAGATTTTTTTATACCCTCATTAAATTCTATAAAATATGTGGGTTGTTATTTCCATGGATTTCATATCAAGATTATCTAAATCTAGAGGTAGGAATGATACTATCCTTATTGTTATTATAAAAGATACTAAACTTTCAAATTTATTTCAAATAAAATTAATTAATGATGCCCCTATTTTTTTTAAATATTAAAGGAATTGGTTCACCTTCATGGGTTATCTAAAATAAATATCTCTAATTGTAATAAGTTATCCACTTCAAGGTTTTGGCAAACCTTGATAACTACATTTGACACAAATATAAATTTTATTTCAACTTATCATATATAAATATATGGCCAAATAGAAATATTTAATCATATTGTTTAAGACATGATTAGAATGTATGTCATAGATGAACAACATAAGTGGGAAGATTATCTCCACTTAGTGGGATTTTCATATAATAATATCTGTTACTCATTAGTAAATATGGTAATTTTTGAATCCTTGTATGGTCAAAAATATTATGACCTAATTGGTTGGGATGGCCTTGAAAATAGAGTTTTAGATACACCTAAACTATTACAAGAATATGATAGCCAACTCTATACATTATCATCAATTTCATAAAATATGTGGGTTATTATTTTTATGGATTTCATATCAATATTATCTAAATATAGAGGTAAGAATGATGCTATAATTATTGTTATTATAAAATATACTATAATATTTAATGGAAAGCAAATTAATTGATGATGCCATTAATTTTTTTTAAATAAAATTTTGAATAAATTGGTTTACCTTCATGCATTAACTGAAATGATTACCTCTAATTATAATAACTTGTCAACTTAAAGGTTTTTGAAGACCTATAATAATGCATTTGGCATAGATATAAATTTTATTTTAGCTTATCATCTATAATTAGATGTCCAGATAGAAAAATTGAATCATATTATTGAAGACATGATTAGAATGTATGTCATTGATTAACAACATACATGGGAAGATTATCTCCACATAGTGGGATTTTGTATAATAATATTTATCACTCATTGGTAAATATTGAACCTTTTGAATCCTTGTATAGTAAATAATTTATTACCTTACTTGGTTGGGATGGGTTGGAAAATGGAGTGTTGGATATACCTAAGCTATTACAATAATATGATAGCCAAATGGCTCTTATTAGGCAAAGGTTAAAAGTTTCCTATAATCAGTATAAAATTTAGGTTGACTCAAAAATAACACCAAGAGAATTTGAAGTCTTGGATAAATTTTTCCTAAGATTTAAATACCATAAATATTCCATTATTTTTGGAAAGGCATCCAAACTATCTCCAAACTTTGTCAAACCATTCAACACTGTAGGAAATATTAGCTTTGTTTCCTATTGCCTAGATTTTCCTCTTTATCTCTATAAAATTCATGATTTCTTTCATGTTCACTTATTAATAAAATATGCCTAATTCATCTGTGTTAAGGATGGTACTCAAATACTTTACATTGATTATATAATTTTGAATAAATTAATTATTAAAAAAAAGTACCCAATCCCATGAACAGACTATTTTTTTGATCATATGAATGTTTATTATGTTTTTTCTAAGATGGATATTAGATTAGGATGCCATCAACTTTATATTAAGGATGAAGATGTGCATTATTCTTTTTGGCATAAGGTATGGTCATAATGATTTTATTTGTATTATCTTTTTCTTAAATAATGATCTTATTACCTTTATTAATCAATAATTAACACAATGTTCACATATTATTTATATCAATTTGTTCTAGTTTTTCTAGATGATATCCTCATTGAAGTTGAGCATGAAAAACATTTGTATTTATTCATACAAAGGATGAGTCATCATAAGTTGTATAGAAAGATAGCCAAATTTTCATTATACCAAAACAAGATCCATAATATGGGACATAAAATATCCAAGTAATTTTTTTAAATTGTCCCTACTAAGGTCAAATAAATAAAAGAATGGTGAGGTCCTATTAATGTGCACAAAGTAATATGTGTTATGAGACTTGTTGATATCTATATAAGGTTTACTGATAATTTTTTTTAGATTGGATAACCCCATTAAATCAATACAAAATAAAGATAAGAAATTATCTTGGACCCCTCAATGTGATGAATCATTTCATAAGTTAAAATATTTGTTAACTTTTACTCACATGTTTATTATTCTATACCTAGATAATTTTTTTGAAATCAAGAAAAATGCTCTTGATGTTATAATTAGGGTTGTTTTGACACAAGATGTAAAGTTTTTAATGTATTAATATCAAAAAATAAAAGTACATGTGAAAAGTTACCCAACTCATGATCTTGAATTGTCTATTGAAGTGCATGTTCTCAATCAATGAAGCACTTTTTGCATGGCAAACACTTTAAAATAAAGTATGATCATTGCATCCCCATGTATCTGTCTACTTAAGATGATTTGAAAATACAATAAAGGTTGTGAAATTTTATATTGATATTGATTATATAAAAGGTAAGTAAAATAGGGATGTTGGTTCACTTAGAAAAAAAGCTTACGTTGCTGCACTTTTTATTTTGAAGTAAAATTTCAAAAATGTTTTGAAATAACATCTTGAAGATTCTATTTATAGAGAAATATACTTAGAACTAAATAGATGTGTGGTAACCAAGGATTTTTTTTTAATTATGTTGATTCAAATAGACTTATGAGATATCAAAATATAAATATTAGACTAGATTTTGGTAATTTAAAAGATAAATTGTTGGAATAAATTCATATTGCACCTCATTTTGCTCATCTAGGTGTAATTAAAATGATACATGATATAAAAAAGTATGATTTTTTTCCTAGTTTGAAATAGGATGCAGTTTTTTTCATAGATAAGTGTCTAGAATGTCAGTGTTTTAAATATAAACATTATCATCTAAGATGTTTTTATACCCTCATTAAATTCTATAAAATATGTGGGTTGTTATTTCCATGGATTTCATATCAAGATTATCTAAATCTAGAGGTAGGAATGATACTATCCTTATTGTTATTATAAAAGATACTAAACTTTCAAATTTATTTCAAATAAAATTAATTAATGATGCCCCTATTTTTTTTAAATATTAAAGGAATTGGTTCACCTTCATGGGTTATCTAAAATAAACATCTCTAATTGTAATAAGTTATCTACTTCAAGGTTTTGGGAAACCTTGATAACTACATTTGGGACAAATATAAATTTTATTTCAAATTATCATATATAAATATATGGCCAAATAGAAATATTTAATCATATTGTTTAAGACATGATTAGAATGTATGTCATAGATGAACAACATAAGTGGGAAGATTATCTCCACTTAGTGGGATTTTCATATAATAATATCTGTTACTCATTAGTAAATATGGTAATTTTTGAATCCTTGTATGGTCAAAAATATTATGACCTAATTGGTTGGGATGGCCTTTAAAATAGAGTTTTAGATACACCTAAACTATTACAAGAATATGATAGCCAACTCTATACATTATCATCAATTTCATAAAATATGTGGGTTATTATTTCTATGGATTTCATATCAATATTATCTAAATATAGAGGTAAGAATGATGCTATAATTATTGTTATTATAAAATATACTATAATATTTAATGGAAAGAAAATTAACTGATGATGCCCTTAATTTTTTTTAAATAAAATTTTGAATAAATTGGTTTACCTTCATGCATTAACTGAAATGATTATCTCTAATTATAATAACTTGTCAACTTAAAGGTTTTTGAAGACCTATAATAATGCATTTGGCATAGATATAAATTTTATTTTAGCTTATCATCTATAATTAGATGTCCAGATAGAAAGATTAAATCATATTATTGAAGACATGATTAGAATGTATGTCATTGATTAACAACATACATGGGAAGATTATCTCCACATAGTGGGATTTTGTATAATAATATTTATCACTCATTGGGAAATATTGAACCTTTTTAATCCTTGTATAGTAAATAATTTATTACCTTACTTGGTTGGGATGGGTTGGAAAATGGAGTGTTGGATATACCTAAGCTATTACAATAATATGATAGCCAAATGGCTCTTATTAGGCAAAGGTTAAAAGTTTCCTATAATCAGTATAAAATTTAGGTTGACTCAAAAATAACACCAAGAGAATTTGAAGTCTTGGATAAATTTTTCCTAAGATTTAAATACCATAAATATTCCACTATTTTTGGAAATGCATCCAAACTATCTCCAAACTTTGTCAAACCATTCAACACTGTTGGAAATATTAGCTTTGTTTCCTATTGCCTAGATTTTCCTCTTTATCTCTATAAAATTCATGATTTCTTTCATGTTCACTTATTAATAAAATATGCCTAATTCATCTCATGTTATGGATTGGATTAAACTTTAATTTTAGTAAGAGGACATGATCTACTTGGAATCTATCCACATTTTGGATCATAGTAGTGTTAAACTATGAAATATAGATATTCAACAAGTGTTGGTCCAATGAGACCAAATGAGTGATAAAATTTTGACATGGTAAGATGAAAATATTTTTAGGCATCACTATACTCACCTATTTCTATATATCTCAATATTACTCCACTTTTAGTGGGAGTGGATGTCACATTCCATCTTACTATAATTTGATTTAACTTATGTAATACTTGATGATAACATAATATTATGATTCTAATGTATATGACACAATTCAATTTTATCAATTGATTTTATATGTTGATTATGTAGTTTGATTTAATAATAATAATTATTATTATATATTTTATATGGGTAATATTTATATCATTTATATGGTTGTATGTATAATTAATGAAATAATCCCAAGGATGGAAGAAATATGCGAACTAATACATGAATAGTGTTAAAAAAGTATAGAATGTGGTAATATTTATATAAAATATTTAATATTTTACCAATTATTTACTTTCATTTATGTAATGTTATGTTTTTTTACTATGTGTATTTGATTTTTTTCTTTATATGGTTGTCATTGTCTTGGAGCAAATTGTGCACATTATTAGTTATTTATTTCCATTTTTGGTAGTCTTCTATTTCAAACAAATAATCAAAAGGACTTGGGAATATTAAATCTTATTTATCTTACATGTATTTTATGTGGAATAAGTTTTGTTCTCATATTTTTTCATGTTCTATTAGTATTAATTTTTTGACTTATCTTTGGATGTATGTTGGTTGAAAATTTTGAATCATGTTTTAGACCTTAGACATGGTCAAGGTCATAACATTGTTTAATTATTATATTTTTTTAATAATAATGGTCAAGAGATATCAATATTACTTGGCATGTCAACCAATATTAAGTCAATTTTAGAACTTGGGGAGATTTATGGTTTTATTTTAGAGGTGTTTTATTTTTCTTCATTTGGGATCGTGATTGAGTGATTAACATTAAGAAATTTGTGGAGATGAAGTACATTATGATAATAAAAATGGAATAAACCTAGGTTTCTTATATTTTTTAACATATATTTCACTTTTCATTAATCCATTGGACATTATTGTTTGCTAATCACAACATCCAACCATTATGGAAACTTTGTTGAGGTTATTTTTTTGGATGGTTAAAAATAAAATCCTTTGTGGAAGAAAACATATGGGTCTAAGGTAGAGAGAGTAAATAAGAGAGAAAAAAATAAAAAATACAATTAGGAATATATAATTTTAAAAAATTATTTTTAAAAGTTTGTAATTTCCTATTGTTACTTGTAAATATTTTTTTCTCTATACTAGAAAAATTGGAAAATTGTCAAAAAGTATAAAATGTGCATTTGTGTTGTTTGTTTCAAAGAGATAAAGATAAAAAAGTGTTGATAAAATGTATAGGTTCTACTAAGCCCCCATTTAATAAAAGTATTTTTTAAGTTTATGTCCTTTGGTTCACTTAATGTTGTCAAATGTTAGAACATGCTCGAGTTTTGCACATGGTTGTTGTTGTCTCTATTAATTGCTTGAATTTAAGTTTAATTAGCCTATATTGTGTACATAATTTAAATTTAATTGGATTATATTTTGTACTTAAATGTATTAATAAGTATAAATTATTATAAATTCCTTAAATTGGATTAATTTTAAGGTGTTTGTTGCATATTAATTGGTGTTTTAAACTTTACTTGGATATGTTTGTTTTTTTACTATGTATAGATTGAATCATCTTGTTATTATTGTTTTGTTTTGTTTAGAAATATGGGTTGAAAACTTTCTATTGATTTTTGAGATATTTGAAACTTTTTAGTGAATATTTTATTTCAACCTCTATTCTTAACTAGTGGAATTAAGTTTTATTTGTTACTATTTCCATTTATACGTTTATAACAAGCTATACTTGTGTAAAGAATTATTTAAATCTTGAGGCTAATGATTGGGATGGTAAGGGCCATGGATCATCTTACTCATTTTTTAAATTATAATTTATGCTATTTCTTGAAACTAGGCTTTTTGCTGACTCATCTATGATAAATGTTTTATTGGTTTGGTTTCATGTGTATATAAAGAATGTTGTTAATGTATTTTTGAACCTTGCATATGTTCTTGAGATATTGTATCATTAATTGATAAATTAATATAACTTTTGGTAATGAAAATAAATTTATTTAATGTTTAACTAAAGGAGTAAGAGTTGAATATAGTATTGGAAATCAGTTTAAGATAATATATTCTTTAAAAAAAATGTATAAAATAATTATATGGTTGTGTAACTCTATTTGGAACCTTGGTTCATTCATTGATTCATATATAAGTGTATTAACTTATTATTATAGATAATTACTAATGTATAACATAATTCTTGTTGGACATTCTTGATATATTGGATATTTTCATTTAATAAAGGAATAGTTTTGGTGTCTACTGGATTATGATTTTATTTTTTTTAATTTATGGCATTTTGTATTGAATGATGTAGTTTTCTAACTTGATTTTCAAATATTGCTTATTAGTATTTTTAAATTTATATAAATGACCTTATTTCCTGAGACAATATTTTTTATGACTATATCATATAATGGTATTATGTTTAAAGTACTCTTAATAAAAACCTCTCAAATAAGGATATTTAATTGAATTAATATAATTGTCTTGGTTGTTATATGATTTTATTACTCTTAGTGATATAGGATTTATGATATTATTTTGTATAAATACCTGAGATTATAATTTATTTTTTAATTTTTTAAAAAATATGATTTAGTAAATGGTTTATTTTTACAAATTTTTACCTTAATTTTTGCATTATAGGTTTGATTGTTGTTAAACCATTTTTCGAGTAATGAACTACTTTGGATACATTTACCTTTATGGAATGAGTTGAAATTAGAGAGACATTTTTTTAAATTATAACTATGTAATTTATATAAAAAAATATTATATGGAATTGAAGGTTGATGACTTTTGATTTAATATCTTAATCATTTGAACATATCATAAAATACCAGTATTATTATTCACAGTTCAAAGTGTAGGTTTTGTGTAAACTAAATGTTATTCAATATCAAAATTAAGAAAAAAATATCATATAGGTCTTGGTATTATTTTCCATATCTTATATGGAAAGACAAGAGAATAGTCTACATATATTAAGTGTTGGTAAAGTAAAGTTATGTTCGTTTGATATTAAGTAAAGATTCTTAGTTAATAATTTTGATTCCTATTTTGGATTTTTTTTGTTCTATTTTATATTTTATAAATCATATTATTAATAAAAATTATTTTTTACTAATGTGCATGAACTTGTAAATTATCATTACATATTCATTTGATCAAAGAATTATGATTTGAGTTTTGCCATTTCCATTATTAAATAGTTTATAACCTGATTGGGCCTCATATTAGTTGACTACATTCCTCAAAATGATAAACGAATGATATTTTCATTTGTTTCAATGATTAAATTAGATAATAATGTGTCAATGAATGAGTTATTATTATTTAATTTTTATATAGGACTATTGAATTAACATATTAGAATAAACTCTAATTCTTTTTTAGTTGAGTAAAAATTGGTTTATTGGGATAATTTGGATAGAAAATATTCCAAGATATGTAAGACTTAATTTCATCTGGATTCAAGGATCAAATGACAATCCTTGATACTTCAAGATTCACTTTCACCAATTATATTAATTAAAATTTACTCTAAGTTAAATTTTAAAATTCATTATTAACATGTAATGCATACTCATATATATTTTATATTATTAAGGAGTTAGAGTTATCAAATGACACCTAAATTTATAAATTATGAATATAAACTATTTTAAAAACTAAATTTATATGTTTAGGCTAGGAAAAAAGTGTATTTTAGATAATAAATAATTTAATTAATAAAATTGAGATTTATTAGACATTTAAAGGTTGATATCCTAAAAACAACCAAAATCACCCTAGATGAAAATAATCTAATATTATATAGATAAAGATCCTATGAAATACAGGAGAGTGAAAATGTTAAGGTGAAACATATGTCCAATAAAATATCTAGCCATAAATAATGTTTTAAAATGGCTTACTTAAAAGATATGCTTATCTGTATCAAGTGTTAATGAACACATTATATGTTGTCTTGATAATTATAATCTCTTATCTTTTTTTAGTAAGATTTTTAAGTTTTTGGTACATTTTAGTGACAAGATATTATATTTAACTCACAAAGTTTGTCATTATATCAATTATTGATATTTTAGCTAACAATATTAAAATGATAAAATTATTAATTACTTTATACTCAAACTCTAATCATGTATGGTGTAATTAAATGAAGAACATATCCTTCATTATTGGAATAATTTTCCTCAAGAACATATACACTTGTTGCAATTTGGTTGATATCTAAAAATAATTTTAAGATTTGTGGTTCAATCAATTGGGTTTATGAAAAATGTTAACATAGTAACTATTACTATCAATGATCACTTAAAGGTCAAATCTCATTCATAGACCCTAAAAGGAAATGAAGTTTATAAAAAATTTAAAATTGGTATACATATGGATAAATGGGATTTATACTATTACATTAGAATTAGTACTAAAATATAGCTGATTAATTCTAAAAATAATCTTGCCTTACTTCATTAGTCAATAATAAAAGGAGATATTCAAGATTACAAGTTCTTGGATTCATTTTTTTTAATAAATAGAGATAGATTTATTTTTATATGTTTAATCCATGACCAAACTTTAAAAAAAAATCTTCAAAAAATGTCACAAATGTATTTGTGGTTATCTTTTCACTACTAAAACTTCATTGCATAAAATCATGTGTGATGGTTACTATTGGCATTATTTATTACAAGATTCCTATCACCTAGTCATGTTGTGTATGTCCTATCAACTGTTGATAGGGAGAGATCATTTACTTTTCACATCCTTGATTCTTGTAATCATAGATAAAAATTTTATTAAATGGGTTATTGATTTAATTTTAGTTATTTACCTCCATTATTTTACTAGTTTCAGATATATTTTGACTGCAACTAGTTACTTCACTAATTGGCCTGAAGATATTACTCTCAAAATTTATGTCACATTATAAATAATCAAATTTATAAAAAATATTGACTTTTTTCACTTTGGTGTTCCTTTTTAAAAATATATTGGAAATGGACTATGTTTATATTTATCAAATATTTGGAGTTTTAAAGAATTATTTTATCATTTCAATTCATTCATTTAAGTATTATCCCCAAGGAAATAGTTAGGCTAAATCTATGAATAAAATTTAGATTAATATTATGAAGAATATTGTAAATTAAAAAATGAAAAATTGGCATGCTATCCAAATATTCCATCCCTAATTTCTCAAATTGTTGAAAATTGGTTCACCCTCAATGAATTAAGAAATAAACGCACATGGTTTCACTCTCAAATATTTTATTAATTTTCTAACATAGTCCTATTTCTCTTATGAAATAGTATTTTAAAGTTACCAGTGTTATTTCCAAATTTTGAGATTCCCCTTTTTCCAAAAAAAGTTATATGTTGTCATTCATTTATTTCAATCTAATCTAAAACCACCATTTTTTTCATGTTGGAGGAAACCTTTGTTTTTGGACATTAGTTTATAGTGTAATGTTTTACATTAATTCCTTGGTGCACCTTATCTATTTGAAAATTTCATGTTGCCCTTAGAATATTTTTAACACTTTATATCATGCAATTTTAAAGAGTTTATTAAGACTTTTGTCTATGCATATTTTACTAAAAGTAAGGATAAGTAAAATTAAATATCATCTGAAATAGTTTTAATAAGAATATATGCAATGGTATTAGTGATAATTATATAATATTAAATAAACAACATTTAATATATAATTAGTGTTGGATAATATAATACTCACATGATATAGATGTGAGAGAATGTGTATTTAGAATATTCTTAGCTATTTGTACTGTTACATAGGTTATTGGAACAACCCACTTAACATAGTGGTTTTTTATATGAGTTAGAATATGAATATTTATTATTAGGGTGTACTCATCCTATATATATGTAATATTTATTATTGAATTAATTTAAAAAAAAAAAATTGTAAAATTATGACAAAACATTATTTGGTATTAGCCAAATAATAAATATTTAAACTAAATCTAAAGGTTTTTGGGGTTTTATTTGGAGATCATTGATAAACCTTGAAACAATTATTGATACATAATTCTAAGGTATTGGTATATAGTTTAAATATTTTTAGACTTTACAAATGACTTAAGTGGGCATGCAATATTCATGAAAAGAAACATAATCATGGAAATTAATTTTAAAGTCTACCTTATGTTTTAAGGTTTTTAATATGAAACAACAATGACAGTGGTGGCACATTTTTAAATAACACCCTCCACTATTATCCACTAATCTTGTATTATTGCACTAAATTCCTTGAAAGTCATCAATATTCTCCACCAAACTATTGAACTTTTTTTAGACATACCCATTACCTTAGTCATTTACACTTGTCTCTCTAAGGAAATGAAGCATTGTTTAATTTATAATTAAAAGATTTATTTAATATTTTATTAAAATATTTTAGGTAATATATTTAGCACTATGTGTATACACATAATGTTTTCAAACTTTATCAATTACTAATGATTACTTTATTGAAAAAACTTGGTGAGTCTCAATCTCTCTGAGTGCATGCTTTAAAGGGTGCACTGGGAAAGGGGTGAGCAAACTATTAGTGTTTTAAAAGATTGTTGTCCTATATACCACCACTTTTTATGAATATAACCTTCTCATATGTACTTTAAGATTTGACACCTCCCTTACACACTCCTCCAAAAAATTAACTAACTTATTTATCCCTTTTCTAATCCTAAAACCCCTTTTTGATAGTTTATAATACATTTTTAGCCTAGGCCAAACTTGTATTCAATTTCTTAAAAACACATTACATGTCTAGGTTGGATTTGGATGACCTAGCCCAAGACTTAACTTGTTTTTATCAAATAACAATAAAGAGTTGAATTAGGCCCACCCTATTCCCTAAACTTTAAAAAAGGTTTAGGGCTTGATTCAACTATATATACACATTCATTTATTAGATAGAGAATAGAGTTAATTATTCAGTTGTGCTTCTTTATAATCTATTCTTCCACCATTCTAATTGAGGAGTTATTGCTTATGGTTTATACTTGGAGAAGAATCTTGTCTTGTGGGAAAGTCTTGGATGTTTAGGCTTTTATTAGTGATCCTTAAAAACTAGAAAAAACTCTTTCAAAGGACCTTTGGCTGAGGGAGAGATTGAGTATCAACATATTCATCTTTAAGGTAAAAATTAAAATTCTCTCTTTATAAAATGATAGTACTACCTTTTATAGGAGGACAAGGTAGTATACCAGTTAGTTACAAGAGATAAATATACAAGAAGTAAAGACACATGTCCTTTTTATACAAAGTTATAGAATACGTTTGATTTTCCAAACTAAACTGACCTAGAGGCAATACGCCAACAAACTAGCATATGCCTTTACAAAATAATATTACTCTTTCAAAATATTACAAATCTTGTACAAAATGGAATATTAATTAGCTAGTGGGCCCTACTCTTGATAACTTTCTTTCTATTACTAGAGGATGTTCATAGCTTTCTAGTGTTACTCATTGACTAGTTCTAAGTCCACATTTGGTCTTAAAATACACTCCTCATTGTCAGCTAGAGCATTCAATTCCTTGTCATTTTTTTCCATGGCTTCTTTGAAGCTTATGGCCTTATTTTTTATTTCTCCTACATTGAGGATCATGTCCAAGATCCTACTATTGTCTCCCCTATACTAGCCTTGACTTTTACTTTTTATTTCTTAGGTCACCAAAGTAACCTTGTGTTTGAATTCATCATCCTTGATGATACCTATGATAATAAGCTATGTAGGGTCTTTGATAATTATCCTAATAATATGTTTAATATTTTTCATTAGTTCCTCATTTTCTTTCAAGAGTCTCTCTAGTTTTGTGACCAAGCACATAAACTCTAGACCTTGTCAATAATAATTCCCAAAATTACATTCAAGTGTCCCAAACTAATTATTTTACAATGAGGAATCTTATTTATAAATCCAATGTTGATTAATCTAGTTATTGTGTCTTATGAATCTTGTCATTACTATATTAGACCCTTGGTCACTATGATATATTGTGTCAATGCACTCTACCTTAGTTTTATTGGTTTAAATGCATCAAACATATCATAGAAGGATTCATCCAATAATTTGATCATTGTCTCAAACACTAATAAGATAGCCTATGTCTTCAAATCATCATTTTACTTCTTCAAGTTGGATATTCTTTTCTTCATGCCCCTAATTCCTACTTTGGCATGAGATGAGTGATCCTTAATCAGTTATTCAATGTCCTCTACATGGATGGGATGTTCACCAAGTCTCTAGCCTCCAACTAGAGTTAACCAAAGAAATGTCTCAACCTTTTAAAAGGTGAATTCTTCAGTCCCCATAATAGCTTTTCTAGTTATCACTCTCTTTAATCTAGCTATCTCTAAATTTAATTTCAAAGTATTAGTCAGTTCAATATACTTTAGAGTTTCAAAATCCTCCATCTAGGTACTATTTGATACTCCTAGAGTATCTATCTACTTGTTATATAACCCTATAGTAGCCACTATTATTATTTATTCATCCTCCTTCATCAAATCCTTTATCCATATATTGATATCATTATGTACATCAATGTTAGCAGTCTTAGTCAAGGCCCATGAGTGGTGCCATGTGGGTATTTTTTGCATTTTTCTATAGATGAACCAATCAGGGATGACTAGTCCATAGATGGGGTACTCATCACTAAAAAAGTTGACCTCACTCATGGGGTGAGTGAAATTAAAATTTGGCTTCTCTAATCCAACTGGGACCATTATCAAATCTACCTTTTTCTTGTTCAATGGTGCCATTGGGATTATTTCCAAGGCAACGTCTTTCCCTTTTTAATTTCTCAACCTCCTCTATTTGGGCTTGTTCTTCTTAAACATGATCCTCCTCTTCATCAAAACCATATGAATCAACAAGAACCTTGAGGGCATCCTCCACTATTTCATTAGGCTCTAGGGAAATCATGTCTAGGTATTTAACTAGAGATGTTGGTCTATCAAGAGGGAATAAGCATGATGGGCCCTCACTAGGTCTCTCTTCCATATTATCTTTACCAAGAACTTATGTAATATATGTTTAGGGATGTTTCCCTTCTATTTGAGGTTTATCTTAAGGGGGAGTTAAAGGTCTAGGTGGAAAATGTTATTGTAGAGGTCCCATTTGCCATATGTTTCCAGGGTGCTTCTGATCACTAGTCAGTCTATGTTCAAGTCTAATGTTATGTCCCTTGATCCTAGCTAATATTTCTTTGAAATTGTTTGATTTGATATATATGGTGTCATAGATCTTTATTTGGTGTTCATACACTGGCTTGGATAATTTCTTGAATTTCAAGTGTGTGGAGACTATGCCATTAGGGTCCCACAACTTTAACTCATCAAGTTGTAATTTGAAATATTCCCTATACCTAACCACAATACTAACCTAATCCCAATTCTATAACCTAATTATTTCAATGGTTAAAGGAAAGGAATGGAGGTGGCCTTTCCTCTTTTATTTTCACACTCTGTCCATACCATTAATAAGTTGGTATGCAATTTCTTTCTCTACCAACTTGATGATAACATAGACAGATAACCTGTAACGTTGGATGAAAATCCCTTCAATTCTAATCACTATACAATATGAATATAATCAAATATCTACCATTATCTCCACATATTTATTTATTAGAGAGCTTACCTTGGGCATACCGATCCCTATGATGGCTTATACCAAGGATGGATACACACAATCATGGATGAATTAGATGTTATGCATACATTTGAATATGTGTAGCTTTGAATAGTGGTGGGAGACTATAAATCTACCATCAAGTGACCAATTTTTGATATAATGGATTTGGGTGGAAGTCATCAAGGCATCTAATAGATAGGATATCATGAAGAATTATGTCTTGGTTTTCTTCTCAATGGATGTAAATTACCATTCTAGATAGATGTTGATCATCTCTCTAATTGAGGGAGTGAGCTCTTTATTTACCATGAAGTATATGTAATACACCCAACTCTTGTTAACATAAGTTGTTAAAGGGGATCTAAATATATATTCAATAGAGATATAATTACCCTAACCCCCTCTCTAAGTTTGGCACCTAGGATGTTATTAGAAGGGTCTCAGATCACATGGGTCCCTTGGAGCAACCATGGCCTAAATATGGTGTCTAGATCATTCTTACCAATCCATTCCTTAATAGTGGGAAAATCCTCTTGGGTTTTCTAAAGTTTGTAATAACTCTCAAAGCCAATGGGTAAATGAATGTAATTATTCTAAAGGTAATTTCATGAATAATCCAGCCTTATTAAATTCTATAGTCCTTGAAAATGGGAATAAAGATGTGAATACAATGGATTAACTCTAGTTTGGTGATCATATGGTGGAGACTAGTTATTTGGACTACAACTAGGTCATGAAATCTTTTAAATATAGTGGCAATGTCATATTCTTCTTTAGTGATGGCATGTATGTCTTCAATGGTCTAAAAAATATTTGACTAGTTCTTGTTACCCATGCTCAATGTAATAGTGTCAAGGTTTGTGTCCTTGAATACCCTCCCTTCATTGACTATAGACAAATACAACTCTATCTCATCCCTGTATTGTTGCCTCTTACTGTTGTGTTCTAAATGGTCTCTAGGTTAATTCTTTTATGCTCTAATTGTATTTAAACTCTCTCTTTGCTTAATTGTGATCAATTTGAGCTCAAAATAAGGCGTTTATGCAAGTTTGGGGTTCTCATAAAGCTTTAATGGTGATGGATTACTTAGACTTCAGCTCATACATGCCTCAAATTTTATTTTGACCTTTATCATTTCATATTTGCATTTTTTAGCACATAAGATCTTCATTTTTATAATTTTATGCTTGTGTGGCACTTATTTGGCATCTATTTGTCAAATTTTACAACATTTTTCATAAATTCCTTCAAAGCACTAGCTATTGACATTTAAAAATTATGTTTTACTTCACACCATTGGATCAAAATCCAAGTATCAACATGAGTTATTGATCATGATCCAAGCCCTTGCATGTCATTGTCCATCTTTTCATTGAGCCTCATGGTTGTGCCATTTATCACCTCAATGGAATTTTTGACCTATACTTCCTATATCAGTCACATATCAAATGAGAATCCACCATGTTTTGAGCCTATGGGATCTCATATAACTATTCAAAAGTCATCATCAATCTCACATTATTGAATCATTTAGGCCCAACATAACATGAGTCATTGATCTTGCAAGGTGTACGAGATTTAATCAATGCATGGTTATATAAAAGAACATAGGTTAAAATGATTTTATCTAAGTCTATTTAATATTAATGAACATATCATAGACTTAGGTTAAAGCATTTTATACTGAGTTTTAAATCATAATATCAAATGACCCTTCGAATGACATAAAACATGCCCCTTTGTCTAGATAAAAATGTTAAATGAGATTAAATTTGATGGCCTCATGGATGTCAATGACAACCTCGTAGAGCTGAAATGACATTTTTAAGGATTTAAAATTTAATCTCATGATGTCTTTAAGGTTTGGTGGGATTAAAGTTAATGATCTCACAGACATCAATGACAGCCTCATGGATGTTAAATGACATTCATGAGAATGTCAAGTTTAAGCTCGTGAAGTATTTTAGAGTTGGCTTCATATGTATGAGCACCATGTGGTATCTCTATAGGGATTCTTGGACCTTTTCAATTTTTGACATTGTCTTCACTCCATTGGATTTAAATATACAAGTGACCACAAACTATGGATCATGATCCAAGCACTTGTACTTGATTGGTTCTTTTGATTAGTTAAAGTTAAAAACCTTACTTTTAAACTAAGGTCTTGTTATATTAAAATATGTAGAAAGGAATTATGATAAAACTTATTTGTAAGCTTATATTTAATACTGGGGTCCATCCAACGTTTGGGCTTCCCTCATGCTGTTTGATCTTCAATTTTGCTAAAGCATGGGCCATTGGATCTACAAAGAAGCAAGGTGTTTAATTCAAGACTAAGGTAGATATAAAATTATGTTAAAGTGTTAAGGATATGATCTCATTCATGTTGATAAACATGAATGGGGCATTATAATTAAGACTTTAGTATAAATAGATAACAAAAGGACCATGCTAGAAAAATTAAAAGTGACCCTGCCAACATGAACATTAGACTTGATTAGAAATATAGGAAACAAAGGGGGAGAATAAAAGGGATTAAGTAGGAATTTAAAGTTAACATTTGGTCATGTTAATAAATATTACTAAGCCTTAACATGAAAATTAAACATAAATCTAAATTAATTTGAAATGTTCCCACTAATTTGCTCCTACCAAGTATAAATTTGAACCAAGCGCTTGAGCTAGGGTTTTTTGAGGGAGAGATTTTAGA
Organism: Torreya grandis; assembly: GCA_037957365.1. Lineage (NCBI taxonomy): Eukaryota > Viridiplantae > Streptophyta > Pinopsida > Cupressales > Taxaceae > Torreya > Torreya grandis. Next base: position 6,339,377 of record JARHVA010000187.1, read on the forward strand.
AAATGAAGCTTGAATAAAATTAATCTATAAACTCTAAGCATGATCCATCAAAAAAATCTCCATGAAACTTTTATATATAAGACATGAAAACCAATTATTAGCAACATTAGGTAAGCTCCAAGTAAAACCATAAATTAGTAAGCCAACTTTATCAAAGTGGATGATCTTCAAATTCTAATAATGTTGAAAACATGCCATGGTTTTAGGGTTAATTTACAAAGTATCTCAAAGGTCCCAATTTGAAAAAAATTGGGGTATTTTGACCTCAATAAATTGCAACTTCTTTGGGAAACATAGCATTATGTTAGAACTTAGAGACTCTGGTTTAGACAAATAACTAAGTCATCCACTTCACTTGATCAATACCATTATGTAGACCATTTTATGGTTGAACTAAACCTTGAACTTGCATAATTGGGACAAAACATTAAAACATAGCCATGTTATGTGTATGATTTGATGCCACTTACTATTTGCCATGGGATTCAAGGGATAACTTCTAAGTTTCATATCTTTAATCATTAACACTTGCTTGGAGCATGTTTAGATATTCATTAAGAACCATGCTTCTAATTTTGGGAAGGCTTGGGCATTGCTCTGATAGAAACCATGCATCCATATCCCTGATAGATATGTATTTGGCCCCACTCATGGCCTTGCTCCACTTCCATCCAGGCATCCATAGCCTCAATAGAGATTACCAGAGTCACCTATGCTTGAAAAGCTTTTGATTTTGCATTGAATTCTTATTTTTATATTTTTAAAATCTTGTATGATTTCAACAAGGTTAGGATCTAAGTTATCCATGTTTAAGGATTTGTTTAGGTTTTTTATCCTAAAAAAATCACCTATGGCTATAACCATTGTCCTAAAAAAGGATGTTTGTTAAGTGCAAGCATGACTATGCCTCAATAGATAAAGCTTTCATCTTACAAGTGAAAATATTATTAAAACCAAATTTAGGTCAAGACAATGTTTAAGATCTTGTTGAATAATTGGGCTCTTTAACTAGTCTTTACCATTTTCTTCAAATCATAACATTAGTCTCACATTTCAAACACATGGTCAGCACATATATGAGGTTCATTCCCACATTCCTAAATTTTGGGTTTTAAATCAAACTAAATAAACTTTGAGCTAAGGTTTGTCCAAAATGAATATTTGGAAATAAGGAATAAGGCAAAAAAATCAAACACAATACAAAATAACAAAGCAAGAAATAAAAGAAAAAAATAGATATATACATTCTTATGTATAAACAAGGGACAAGAAGGAAAGAACTTAAAGAAACTAACTAGCCTACCTACACTAAGTATAACCATCTTATAGATTTATTTCATAAAGACACTAGGGGGAGAAGTAGAGAATTAATTCTTGAGGTACTACCCATTAGTGGGTAGTGTGAACTATGCTCCTTGCAAGTCTTTGAATCTAAAGGTGTTGTCTCCTAGTGTGTTTACAATTTGATAGGAGTTAATCCATATAGGTGTGAATTTGTCATGATTTCCCTTAGTCTCAAATGATTTATCCCAAAGGATAATTAAGTCCCCTTGTCTAAACACCTTGATCTTTGATCTCTTATCAAACCACCTCTTCAACATGGTCTAATGTTTACTAAAATTAGAAAAATCCTTATCACATGCATCTTCCATCTAGATGATGTCTAGCAATCTTGAATTTGCAAGCTCTTGGCCTTCTTCCATATACTATTTCATGAATTTATACAATGGTAGCTTGAGATTTATAGGGAAGATAGGATCTTAGACATAAACCATTAAAAATGGTGATGCCTTTAAGGCTTGCTTGATACTTATCTTATCTACTCATAGGGGATACTTGAGAAGATTATGCCATGTCCTAGGCTTGTTTATTGTAGACTTATTTATTGATTTTATTAATTTATTATTGGTAGACTCAGACAATCCATTTCCTTGGGGGTAATGGTTGGATGAAAACTTGATATAAATTTTATTATCATACACCCATTCTATCATCTCTATGGATATAAATGAAAATCCATTGTTACACACCAAAGAGATTAGAGTTCCAAATCTGGTACATATGTTTTCCTCCAAGAAATTGATCACTTCTTCCATCCTACATTGTTTAGTGGATATAGCTTTAGTCTACCTTATACAAAAATCTACGGTAGTCAGGATATACTTGTGACTTTTTAATGAGTTAGGGTTGATTACCCCTATAAAGTATAACACTTATTATGTAAAAGGTTTGTCAACCATGATTGGTTATAAGGGAATTATTGTCATAGTCTCTTTGGTGATAAATATTTGTCATGCATTCCCTCACATGCTTATGAGCATCTTTGAAAAAAATTGACCAATATTAGCCATCTTTGAGGATCTCGTGGGTTGTAGTCTTCCCAGATTGGTGCCCATTACCTGAATTCTCATGGAAGGTTCTCATCATTTGGGTAGCTTCTTATTTTGAGAGACATCTTAGGTAGACCCCTTCAAAGTTCTTTATATATAAAACCCCATTTTGGATAAGATAATGGGTTGCCTTGAGCCTAAGGGCCCTTTTTTTCTCCTTGGTTAGTCCTACAAGGAAAATACCATTAATTAGTAAATAAATGATGGAATCATACCACTCACTTCCTTGAAATTTTTGATAATCAACTTGAATAAAACTTATATTAGGGATGGAATTATTAATCATTTGAATTAGATCTTAGCACCTTACCAGCTTTGTAGTTTTCATTTTTATGTCATATTCTTGCAAAATTGACTTCCATTTACCTCTATGTTCTCCAAGCTCATTCTATCTTAGCATGAGCTTTATGGTAGGGTCAAGTATAATAACATGTACCTTATCTCTAAGGATATAGTGCCTAAATTTATGCATTACCTTAATTAACACATATTCTTATTTATCAATCATTGAATACTTCAATTCAACATTCTTAAGGTTATTACTCATGGAAGCTATTGGGTGATCACACCCATCAACATTTTGAGTTAAAATTGTGTCACAATAAGGTCAAATTGAAAATAATAGAGATAGAAGTCCTTTTAGAAGTTATGACTTATCAAGACTAGAGCTTGACTAATTATTTCTTTAATGTCATTGAATGCCTTCCTAGATTCCTCATTCCATGAGACCTTGGCATCCTTATTTAGCATGTCACTCAATGGCTTTATAATCTTTGAAAAGACAAAAATTAACTTTGCATAAAACATGCCCCTTTGTCTAGATTCCTCATTCCACTCTTTTAGGATCTATTGAGATCCCATCTTTAGTTATGACATGGCCTAACAATTTACATTTAGTAACACAAGATGATTTTCTTAGGTTTAAGGGAGATCTTATACCTTTTTCATCTCTCAAATACTTTATATAAATTTATAAAGTGATCTTCCCTATTTTTATAAAAAAATGGTTAGATCACCCATGTAAATAATGATGCACTTACCAATTAGACCTTGGAAGGCATGGTTCATGGCCCTTTGAAAATTATATCATATATTTATTAGCTTAAAAGTCATTATATTTTATGCAAAGGTTCCCCATTTAATTCTTAAATTTGTCTTCATCCTATCTTCTTTGTCAACTAAGATGTGGTTGTAGCCTAAAAAACCATCGAGAAAAGACATCATGGCTAATCTTAAAATAAGTTTTATTACTTGGTCAAGAGAGATAAGAGAATAATTGTCTTTTTTAGATGATTTATTCAAATTTATAAATTCAATGTATATCCTAATCTCACCATTCTTCTTCTTGAATAGCACCAAACTGGCCACCCATGTAGAATGCTTGATGAGAAACACTATTCTAGCATCTAACAATCTCTTGGTATCTTTGATGATCATTGGTTCATTAGTTTCATCAATAATCTAAGCCTCAAATACTCCTAAAATAGTCATGAAGTTTAATATTTGATGATCATCACTAAAGACCTAAAAATGATTCACATTATCTAGGATTGAAGGATAAGTTATCAACTCAATGCTAATGTTGGGTGTGTCTTGGTCAAGCATGAGGTTGGCTACAATAGATGTCAACTCACCAAAAACTTTGTTCTCCTCTCTAGGGATGGAGACAATGATAAAGGCATCAAAAGACTCAATTAGATCCTAGAACCTAAACTTATACCTATTTATGTATGAGAGTTCACATTGACATTTCTTTCTCACCTAGTTTACTACTAATTCTAAATCACCATAGACTAGTAGTTCGTTGAATTTATTTTTTATGGAAAATTGAAAGCCTAAAATGAGGGCCTCATATTCATCAAGGTTATTGGTGAATGGGAATTTGATCATATAAGAAGCATGTTATTTCTTACCAATAGGGTTAGTTAGAATAATGCCTACTTTAGATCGAACCTTACACCTAGCACCATCAAAATGTAGCTTATATAGCCTACGCATAACATGAGTATTCTTGGGATCACATACCTTTGTAGTATTTAGGGTGAAAACCACTAAGTCTAAGTCAATTATGTTAACCATTTGATTGACAACATTATACTCAGTGATCATGCACTTCATTCTTTACTCTCTTTCAACCCTAATTTGGTTTGGAACTCCTTTCCAAAGAAGCCATAAATTTGAATAATCAATGAACACGTAGCCATTCAGATATTTGGTCCATTTCCTACTTAACAAGATCCCATAAACATCAAGAATGTTAATAAATTGGATATAAATAAACTATTATACTCTAGGCTCATAGGCCAATTACATATGAACATTTAATAATTATCCAACCACCTTGACCCTAGATTTATCTAATTGGGTTACAACCCTATTATACTTAATAGGTGTCAAACCAAGTTGTTTGACAATATATATTGGCATGATATTGGTGGATGCACTAAAATATAATAAAAATTTGAGAAAATTCTTACCAAACATCCTAACTATGATTAGGAAAAGAGGATATTCTACCTTAGCTTTATGCAAATCCATATTAGATTATCAGCTTTGGGTGGTTTGTTGGATTTATTTGACAATGATTCCAAAAAGAGGTCCCTTTGTTTTATGCTTTATGTTAATTCATGCAATATGATGTTTGATTTTATCTTCTTCATGTATTCAACAATATTATAACCAATCTTGTTTGAAGAACAAAGAACATCAACATTATGCTTAAATGTACTCCCTTTGGGTGGTTATGGATGATTGGTTGAAGACATGTCTAGGGGAGTTCCAAAGTTATTGGGAGGCATTGAGGTAGTCAAGGGCTACTTATATTATATATTTATCAAATAATAAGTCTTATTTAGGAATTATTATAAGGCTTGGATTTTGTCAAGGACATCATCATGCTCATTGTCCTCTTGAAAATGGAAATCAAACATCTCCACCATGAAAGTTTGATCAGTAGGCTTGGACCTTAAAGTAAGTTGCACCACTATCATTATTAGGGACCAATTCAAATGTGTTTGAATCTTCTTTTAAAGATTTAAAATAATTACAAAACTCAATGATATCAATCTTTCTATGTTTAGTTATACATGCACCTTAAAATAATCAAGCAAAGTAGTATCAATAAGATTAATGTCCATATTCCTCTTTTTAGAAGATGGTTCATTATTATTATTATGGAAACTATCATTTTAAAACCTATTATTATGCATATTAAACCTTTGGAATGAGAAGTTCCTACCAGAGCTCTCTCCATTATTTTTAGCTTATTTTTGTAGTTGAAGGAAATTAGTGCTTAACTTTTGGACCATTTTTAGAATAGATTCATTGTCATTTTTGGGAGTTTCAAAATTGTGCACCTAGTTGTTGTTAGTACCAGTAGCTAGTACTAAAGCTATTTTATCATTTTCATTAAATCCATTAGTAGGATGACTTAAGAGTCCTAAATTTTGATTTGGAGAAACATGAATCAAAGGCAATTGATTTAGATTTAGGAGTTGATTCAAGGCTAGAATAATATAGTTATTGTTGGGGAAGATGTTTAGAGTGGGCAAATATGTGTTGATATTTAGAAAAAAATAAGCTATTTGTCCTTAGGGTTGCATTTGATCACTAATTATCATTGCTTCAAAATAAGCCCTAGATAATGAAGCTATACGTGGAAGAGATCTTTTTAGGATTACAAAAGTCATATGATCTACTACATCTTTGTAAATTTCTAGAGCTAAATCATCATTACACTTATAAGGGTCTATGGTCCTACTATAAATTTTCTAGATCATTGGATTAAAGGACTTTATGGTCTCATTTGCATCTCTCCTAATGGTGGTGAAATAGTGGTGTATGACACATGGACTAATAATTTAGCCAAACTAATCCATGAAAACATTATTAAAATCATCCCATCTAATGATGTAATTATCAATCAAATTGAGAAACCATCTGTATGTAGCATACTTAAAACTAAAGGTAATAATATGCATGATACATATTCATGTATGACATTTAAAAACATTAAAGTAACTTTAAAATATTTAATGTGCTCTTCAACAGTTACAATGCTAGTTGGACTAAATGTTGGCAAGTATTTTTTAGGGTTACATGGGAGATCATGTACCACATCTAGCATGTTGATTGAAGAATCTCCAAATCAAGACATACCTAGATGAAGGTCAAAGGTATGGATACCTTGAAAAGGTGAGGTTGGAAAATATTTGGAATGTTTATGCCTACCTTTATATCACCTAGATATTTTATGTACTTAAAGATCAAACAAAGGCTCTCTTGTCTCTAAATGTGATATTGTTCAGATCCTTAACAATTCTAGCTTGAAGATTGAAAATCTTGTTTGAAATATGATGTGTCAAGTTAATATTTATAAAGAATAAGGATTAAACCTACACATTAAGATAATTTTGTAAATATTTGTATAAAGAATGGTAAAGGATATTAGCCTTTGACTAAGCTAGCTCAAAGATGTGTCCAATTATGCAAATATGATCAATCTTTACACTTTTAAACTCAAATAAAGTAAAATTCATGAAATATTTATCAACCTTTTATCAAAACAAGATATTCTAACCTCAAATACTATGGATTCTCATATCTTAAGCTATCTTTACAAAAATTGAGCATAAAACTTTGAAGAACTATTATCTTTGTCTAAAGGAAGCATAAGGATATGTCAAAGACCACAAAGATAAATGATGTTTATGCTTCTAGTCAAATAATTATGCAAAAGTGAAAAGATAACATCAATCTTAGATCAACACACTAAGATTAACACATATCCAACCAATTCACAAATATGGAACTCCTTCTAGCACCAATGGGACTTGTTGATGTCTCTAAATGTATCATAGGTGTCCTTAGTGTTCAAATAACACCTCTCATTTTAGAATTCTAGGAATTCAAAGCATGAGTAATTATTTTTGGTAATTTGTGCTACTTATGGTGAGATAACTACAAAATAGTGGTTAACTATTTCAAAAAATTTATATTAATTGATGGTTGGGAGCCATCTAGACCAAATCTTTACAAAGTGTAAGTATATATGATAATACTAGTGAATTATTATCAAATATTAAACTATAGAGTAATCTAAATGGACATTTACAATTAAATCTAAACTAAAGTGATCTAGTTAAAAAGAGGCAAAAGAAAAAGGTAAGGCAAAAAGAGAATAAGTGATTACTAATCTTAGCCTCAAACATTATGACAAAGTTTAAATTATAATTTAGTATACATTTAACCAATATATAGTGAAAAATAACATAAGCTCAGATCTCACTACACACCAGGCAAAGCTACAAGGATAATATAATGAAGTGCAAGTAAGAACTAAATTTAATTTAAAGATTTTGTACTACACTCAAATAGCATTAACACATTATAATGTAGAGAAACTAAAATTAATCAAATTATAGATCATTTAACTAATCTAGCATAAGCACAAATTAGTAACCCTATAATTAAATATGTAACTTTGAATTCATAGAAACTATTCAAATTCAAGACCTAAGAATATCAATTGAAAGAAAAGCCATGTAACAATTGACAAATAAATTTGGACAATCTTTTTAAAATTCCTTGATTATATGAACTACTCAAAGTATACAAATTTTGCTGAAAATTCTCTCTCTTTATAAAATGGTAGGACTACCTATTATAGGAGGATAAGGTAGTATATTGATTAGTTACAAGATACAAATTTGTAAGAAGTAAGGATAGTTGTCCATTTTCTACAAAGTTATATAATACATTTGTTTTTCCAAACTAAACTAACATAGAGGTAAAATGCTAACAAAATAGAATATGCCTTTACAAAATAATATTCCTCTTTAAAAATAGTATAAATGTTTTAAAAAATAGAATATTAATTAGCTAGTTTGCCCTACCCTTGATAACTTTCTTTCTATTATTGAAATATGATCATTGTCTTTTGGTGTTGTTAATTGACTAATTCCAAGTCTACAACTTGTATTAAATGACATTCCTCCTTGTTGTCAGCCAAAACATTCAATTCCTTGTCAATTTTGTCCATGGCTTCCTTGATGCTTCTAGTCTTATTTATTCTTTCCCTTGCATTAAGGATCATGTCCAAGATCCTACTATTGTCTTTCTTAGAATGGCCTTGACTTTTAATTTTTATTTCTTGAGTCACCAAAGTAGACCTATGTTTGAATTCATCATCCTTGATGATGCCTAAGATAGTAGGTTGTGTAGGGTCTTTGAGAATTATCCCAAGGAGATTTTCAATCCTTTCCATTAGATCATCATCATCTTTCAATAGTCTCTATATTTCTTGGGACAGAGCACATAAACTCTAGACCTTATCACTAATAATTCCTATAATTGCATTCAAGTATCCCAAACTAATTATTTTGAAACCAAGAATCTACTTTCCAACTTTGATGTTGATTAATCTATTTATTTTATCATGTTAAGATTGCCATTGGGATATCAAACTATTGGCCACTATGCTCTACTATGCCAATGCATTCTACCTCAAATTTATTTCTTTTAATATATTAAACATATCATATAAGGATTCATCCATAAATTTGATCATTATCTTAGGCAATGATAAGATAGCTTATGTCTTTAAATCCTTGTTTTCCTTCTCCAAGTTGGATATTATTTGCTTCATTCCCTTGATTCTTACTTTGACCTGATCTGAGTGAGCTTCAATTAGTTATTCAATGTCCTCTACATATATTGGGTACTCACTAGGTCTATGACCTCTAATTTGAGTTAAGCCAAAAATTGGTTCATCATTTTAAAAGGTGAACTCTTCTATCCACACCATGGCTTTTCTAGTTATCACTCTCTCCAATCTAGTTGTCTTTGGATTAAATTGTATAGTAGTAGTTGGTTTAGTGTACTTTAGATGTTTAAGAGACTCCATTTGGGTACTATTTGATTCTCCTAGAGCATATATCTACTTATTATCTAATAATGTATTATCCACTATTCTTCTTTCTTCCTCCTTTATCAAAGACCTTATCCATGGCTTGGTATCATCATGTACATCAAAGTTAACAGTCTTGGTCAAGGCCCATGAGTGGTGCCAAGTGGGTATTTTTTTTCACTTTTTCATAGATAAAACAATCAAGGATGATTGTTACATGTATGGGTTACCCATCACTAAATTATTTAACCTCACTCATGGGGTGAGTGAACATCAAATTTGGTTTCTTTGATCCAACTGGGACCATTGACAATTATGCCTTTCTCTTCTTCAATGGTGCAACCGCAATTAGGTCCAAGGTAAATTCTTTCCCTTTTTCTTTCTTAGCCTCCTCTATTTGGGCTTGTGATTCTTTAACATTCTCCTCCTCTTCATCATAGCCATATACCTTAATAATAACCTTGAGGGAATCCTCCACTATCTCATCAGGCTCTAGGGCAATCATGTCTAGGTATTCAACTAGAGATGTTGGTCTATTAGGAGGGACTAATGATGATGGGCCCTCATTAGATCTCTCTTCCATTTTATCCTTTCCAACACCTTATTTAATATTTTTGGTGCTATTTCCCTTTCATTTGTAGATACTTTTGGGGGGAATTTTAAGGTCTAGGCAACAAATGCTATTGCAAAGGTCCCATTTTCCAAATGTCTTCAGGGGTCTTCTAATCACTACTCAATCTATGCTCAAGTCTAATGTTATGTCCCTTAATCCTAGCCAATATTTCTTTGAAATGGTTTTCTTCAATATATATGGTGTCATGGACATTGAGTTGGTGTTCATATATTGGCTTGGACAATTGTTTAGATTTTAAGTGTGTGGAGACCATGTCATTAGGTTCCCACAACTTTTGCTCATCAAGTTGAAATATGAAATATTCCCTATGATTGGCCATAATATTCACCTAATCACAATTATGTATCACAATTATACCAATGGTTAAATGAATGGAATGTAAGAGGCATTTCTTCTTGTCTTTGCACACTCTATCCACACCATTAAGTAGTTGGTATGCAATTTCTTGCTCTACCTGCTTGGTGGGAACATAGACAAACAAACTATAAGTTTATCAAAATCATTTAAATTCTAATCACTATAAAATATGGATACAACCAAATGTATCCCATTAGTTTCACATATTTCTTGATTAGAGCGCTTACCCTGGGCATAAGGATCCCTGTGATGGCTTCTACCAAGGCTAGATACACATAGTCATAGATTAATTATATTTTATTCCTATATTTGAATATTTATAGCTTTGAATATTTGTGGGAGAATATAAATCCAGCCTTAAATGACAATTTTTTGATATAAAGGATTTGGGTAGAGGATAACAAGGCATCCACTAGATAATACATTATGAAGAATTATGTCCTAGTTTTCTTCTTGTTGGTTGAAAATTATCATTATAAATACATTATGATCATTTATCCAATTGGGTGAATGAGATATTTCTCTACCCTAAAGTATATATAAGACACCATACTCTTGTTAACATAAGTGGTTGAAGGTTCTCTAGATATCTATTCAATAGAGTCATGATTACCGTAACCCCCTTTCTAAATTGGGCAACTAGGATGTTGCTAGCAATGTCTCAAATCACATGGTTCCCTTGGATAAATCATGGCATAAGGATGATATTTAGATCACTATTGACACTCCATTCCTTAATAGTTGAAAAATCCACTTGGGGTTTCTAAATTTTGTAATAACTCTCAAATTCTAATGGGGAAATGAATGTAATTATTATAAAGGTCCTTTCATGATTAATGCATCCTTATTCAATTTTATAATCCTTAAATATGTGATAAAGGCTGTCAATATAATGGATTACATCTAGTTTGGTAGTTTTATGGTGGATACTATCCATTTAGACTATAACTAGGTCATAATACCTTTTGATTATAGTGGTAATCCTTTGTTCTTTAGTGATGGGTAGTGTGTATTTAATGGTCCAAAAGAGATGAGACTAAATCTTATTACCCATGTTCAATGTAGTAGTGTCTAGGTATGTGTCCTTGAAGACCCTCCCTTCATTCTCTATAGATAAATACAACTCTATCTCATCCTTATATAATTGCTTCTAAGCTACCACAGCTTTAAAACTTTGAAAATTTCTTACTGCTATATCTTAAATGGTCTTTGGGTCAATTCTTGTGTGCTCAAATTGTAATTAGACTTTCTTTCAGCTTAACTATGATCAATCTAAGATCAAATTAGGGATTTTATGCAAGTTTGGGGGATCTCTTAAATATTTAATGATGATGGCTTACTTGAACTTCAGCTCATACATGCCTCAGATTGGGTTTTGACCTTTGAATATATACGTTTGCATTTTTGAGCACACAAGATCTTCATTTTTGTCATTTTTTACTCATGTGGTACGTATTTGGCATCTATTTATCAATTTTCATGGCATTTTTCATAAATTAATTTCAATCGTTAGCCATTAGAATTAAAAATTTTCCTTTTTCATCACACCATTTGATCAAATTCCAAGGATTAATGCGGGCCATTGATTGTGATCTAAATGCTCACATGTCATTGGCCATCTTTGCATCAAGTCTTGTGGGTTTTCTAGTTACTACCTCCATGGGATTTCTAAGCTTTAACTCCTTTATCAGTCACATATCGAATGAGAATCTAGTACATGTGGAGCCCATAGGCTCTTGTAGAACCATTAAAAATTCATCGATGATCTCACGTCATTGGACCATCCAAACTTAACATAGTGTGAGTCATCGATTTTTGCAAGGTGCACAAAATTTAATAAATGAATGATTGTAGAAGGTAACTTAGGTTAAAATACTTTAAGTTAAGTCTATTACATATTAATTAACATTCCATAGACTTGGGTTAAAGCATTTTATGCTAAGTTTTAAAGTATAATATCAAATGACCCCTCGAATGACATAAAGAATGTCCCTTTATCTAGACCAAAATATTAGATGATATTGATTTTGATGGCCTCAATAAATGTCAATGATAGCCTCATAGACATCAAATGACATTCATGAAGACATCAAATTTAAGCTCATGAAGTCCTTAAGGTTTGGTGGGCTTAAATTTGATGATCTCATGGATGTGAATGATGGCCTCATGGATGTCAAATGACATTCATGATAATGTCAATTCTAATCTTAAGAAGTCCTTTAGGTTTGGATTCATATGTTTGAGTGCTATGTGGTAGCTTTATGAGGCTTCTTGGGCCTTTTTGATTTTTGATGTTGTCTTCACTCTATTGGATCTAAATCTATGAGGGACCATGAATCATGGATCATGATCAAAGCAATTGTACATGATTGGTTCCTTTGATTAATTAAAGTTGAAACCCTCATTTTTTAACTAAGGTCTTATTTTATTAAAATATACAATAAGTACTTATAATAAAACTTAGGCTTAAGCTTATATTCAATACTAGGTCCCATCCAACCTTCAAGCTTCCCTCATGCCATCTGATCTTTAGTTCTACTAAAGCATAGGTCATTAGATCTAAAAAGAAGTGAGGCATTTAAGTTAGGACTTAGATTGATAGAAACATAGGCTAAAACATTAAGTCTATGGTCTCATTCATGTTGATAAATACAAATGGGGCCTTAAAATTAAGACTTTAGGGTAAATAGATAACGAAACAACCATGTTATAAAAATCAAAAGTGACCTTGCCAATACAAACATTAGACTCAGTTAGAAATATAAGAAACAAAGGGGGAAAATAAAATGGACCAACTAGGAATTTAAAGTTAAGGTTTGGTCATGTTAAGAAATATGACTAAGCCTTAACATGAAAATTAAACTTAAGTCCAAAACAATTTGAAATGTTTCAACCAATTTGCTCTTGCCAAATGTAAATTTGAACCATGGGCTTGAGATAGGGTTTTATAAGGGAGAGATTTTAGAAAATGAAGCCTAAATAGAGTTACTCTATACATTATAAGGATGATCCATCAAAAAAAGATCCATGAAACATGTATTTATAAGATATGAAGACCAATTATTAGTAACATTAGGCAAGCCCAAATCAAAACCATAAATTAGTAAGTAAACTTTATCAAAGTGGATGATATTCAAATTTTAATAATGTTCAAAACATGACATGGTTTTAGGGTTAAGGTTCAAAGTATCTCAAGGGTCCTAATTTTAAAAAAATGGGGGTATGTTGACCTCAAAATTAGGTTTAACTTAGACCTTCAAAAGGAAGATGATAACCACTTCTTCATATAAAAAATATAAGATACTAAGCATAGATTAGTAAATAATTGCAAAATGTTCTACTCATTACTCCAAGAGGTGAAAAATACATTGTATAGTAAAGTCTAGCCATACTAGCCTGAGGGATCGATAAAAATAGCTCAAAGGCTATATTTAAATAAGAAAGGGCATTTAAAGAGAGGTTTTGGAAAATAAAGAGGGATCAAAGAGATGAAATCTATTTGAACCATAGTTACAACTACCTCTACAAATTATTCTCATTCAGACCTTTTGATTGATTTGGGTCACTTAAAATGGTTACATAGTCACATTATTCCCTCATTGATGCTCCCTAATGGTTACAATGGTTAGATCAAGTTGTTTCGAGATTGGTCCTGACATCAATGTAGTTAAAATCCATCAAATCAATTTGTTAGAGTTTTGTCTTAGTGATAAGTATTCTTCACTAGTTCATCATGGTAGGCAAAAGTGAAGAGAAGCGTCCTTTTCATGTATTTGGTCTTTGAGATGAAACCATTAGGGTCTATGCGTATTCCTTTATATCATCCTCTAAAATGAAATCTCTTCTTCAAAATGGATCATGCTCAAACTTTTCCCCATGTTCATAGGTCCACTATAGATGGAATACCAATATTAGACTATTGGTTTTCCTATAGTCACTATGTCAATGCATAGTATAGACTACATAACCCCCTTTCTTGATCCTAATAGGTCCAAAAAGACCCATTATGTCATTGTAGGAACCAAGCATTCATATATGCATGGATTTGTTTAAGAATGGTGAACATAATCTCAAAACAAACCTTATAAGCTATAAAATGTCAAACTAAAGGTCCATATTAAGCTTTAATGGCATCTCTTTATGTGTTTTATCACCTTAGTTGCATCATAGTGTCTTTTCCTTGGTGTTTGATCAAGCTCTCATAACAGAATGATAACCCTACATGACCTATTTTCTTTGGTAAAAAACCATTCCTTTGGTTTGACTTTACTTATCTAAAACTGACTTGAACCAATTAAATTGTTCCTAGTTGTCTCTACTTTCATTAGTCCCATGGATCCTTGCTATCAAATCTTAACCCTTTGACCCATCTCACATAATTTATCTTCAACATTATAGTGAAATTATAGTCATCAATCTTTTATCAACTTGAATGTGATCCTGCCACTTGTTAATATCACATTGATCTTATGATCTTATTGGCAAACTATCTACTTTCATGTTTGTACCATGCGGCGGCCTCTTGAGCTCTTTGACCTTTTGAATCATCTTGTATCATTTATTTGATTGATATGATTAGGTACCAACTATTAGATTTATTGGGACCCACTTTGAAATCTAATGGCTACTTCACAAGCTCAAATTTGATGTTCTCACTCCAATCATTTGATGTTTTCATGATTGTACTTGATGTCTACATGACCATCAAATTTAAACCATAATGGTTTTTTGATATGTATTAATTTTGATGTCTACACGACCATCAAATATGTCCACATGACTATTAGTGATGTTCACGTAACCATCTCTTTTTGAACTCAAATGGTTTTTTGCCATAGATTTATTTTGATGTTTACATGAATGTCTCCCATTTTTGGACCAAATTTGAAGGCTTGGATCTCAAAATGAAAAGGTCATGGAGGCACCAAATTTTTAAGAGATGTTATGAAACTAAAATTATTATGCCCATATGATCTGCTAGTTCTAAGAACTTTCTAATATTGTTTATAAATTGTATAAACAATTTGTCTAGTCTAGTTCTTCATGATGTCTATGTTCCCATCACTAGTCATTTGAACCTAAACAATTATTTTCCAAGGCTTAGATTTTACACTTGAAGAAATATCTTGCTATATGTGACCAAATTTGAGTATGTATATCTTGAGATATAAATATTGCATGAGCATGAAATCTATAGATTAAGATCCTAACATGAAGAAATCCATGGTACTATAATATTTTTGCTCACATGGTTTCTTGAGTGAAGATAAGAAATGCTCAAACAAGTTGGTCTACTCATTTCCATATGATGTGCAAGATGGCCTGGCTCCATAAACTTGGAAAGCTAAAATTTAAAGCCTTAGATATAGAGATAGAAGACTCATCAAGATATGAAACTTTTAGAGAATGATCTTCACACTAAGGACATTGATCATGCATGGTCTAATGGTCATACGAGGCTTTCTAAGCATATTTATAAAATGCCCAAGTGAACTAGTCCATTATAGCTTTGTATGACATCTTGATGAGAGTCTAGATTCATAAATCTTGTTCTAAAACTTTTTAAGCTCTTAATGAACTTCTTGAGGCCTATGTGGGCCCTTTCCAATGATCTTGACTACTTTGACACCATGAAAAATTGCCAGTTGCATATATGACTCTAAAATGAACCCTAAGACACCAAATAACATAAGGATTAAGCTAGACTATGACCAAATCTAGAATGGCATATGAAATGACATCAAATGAATAAAAATATATCCTATGACATTATTAAAAAGCCCCTACATAGGATTCTAACTTTAGGGATTGAACCATTTTGGCTTGGTGGTAAAAATGGTCAACACCACCTATATTGAAGTTGATATGATTAATGATGTTGATGAATTATTGAGATTCAAGGCATTAGGGAAAGTTATAAACCATCAATATCATGATAGAGATATTGGGAGACTTAGGGAATGATAAGATAAAGCGATGAATATCTAAAACATAGACAAAATTCTCAAAGATGACACCTACAATAAAAACAAAGAGAAAATTGAGAAGAATTATTATAGATTTTAGGAACGTGGTGGTATGAGATTATAAAGTAAAATATCCTAAGCTTTCAATAATGACACTGACTCATCAAGATTTCAAAGAATGGAATGGAGGCTCTACAAGCCTTAGATACACTCACACATCTCTAATAAAGACCTATAAGTTTGTTAGGGTGAACAAGCTATTCCAAGATTAGTGGTATAGGTAGAGTACTTGAAAAGAGTTTGAGGAGATTTAGTGTTGAATGTATGGATCCTAGAGTGCCAAGGGAGTAGACCAGTCCCAAATGAATATGCACATCTATTTTATCACCTAAAAGCTTACCTATCTTGGTAGGAGAAGTTTCTTGTTCATAATAAAAGGAAATATTTCAAAATGGGAAGTGTGAAATGTCTTTGGTATTTTGAGAAGGTTATAAGTTTCTCAACAATACAAAAAGAATTGGGAAGATCATTTTTTGGAAGAGAAAAGCTCTTAAATCCCCAAAAGCATTCAGATTGTTCCTAGAGAGACCTAAAAGTTGTTAGGGTAGTATCTAGTTTTAAATCTAAGTAGAAGTGCATATGAAACATAAGAGAATGGATAAAGTGATGATGAAAAAAGTTCTCAAACTATTTGAATCCATGATATTAAATGTATGTCAAAGCAAAACTCTAAACCATGTCTTCATAGTCCTTACAGGCATAGGTCTACCTAATTTTGGGAGTTTTTTAATTTGAAACAAGTAAAAGACTTCAAAAGATCTAAGAGGGAGATGAAACATTTGAAAAGAGTCTCATGATGATAATAGAGATTCATCAAAATCTATGACTCTCCTAAATATAATAGAACATTAGAAAACCTATGCATACTCATGCCAATGCAAGATATAAGAATACTCATTCTTGAGATGCTTGTATTTATTTAAAAAGTCTAAAGGACTTTAGGATATCTAAGGGATAATAATATAAGTTAATGGGATCGTATGGTAATAATAACATAGTTACATCATAGTTGCAGACTAAGGTAACATGTTGACAAACCCTGTCCAATCATACATAAGCCTAAGTGTATGCACAAACATATTAAGCAACCAATTGAAAATTAGTAAATCAACATGAGACCATGAAAAACCTAATAAAATGGTGAAATATATGCATAGTTATTTCATTATTTCTAAACTCTTGACTTTGAGAGAAATAGGTGAACATAGTTAGTTGGGGTATGTTAGGCAGGTTGGCTTAAGAACCCTAGGCCTAATCAAGTGAGTTGGTCACATAATTAATGAGAAAAAGGTTGAATATGAACATTATCATAATTAATGGTTGATTTCATGGACCCATGAAAGTAATTATAGATCCTAGCCATACTCATGAAAGCTCTCACAATCCTTAATTTACTCTCAACCCTCACATAATGCCTACTGCCAACCCAAGAGGTTATCTTCTTTTACTTGATATGGTAAATAGATGTTTCATGGGACCTTGATCTCCTATGGGAAGTTACATACCCTTATGTGATTTCACTTTGTGGAATTGGTTGGTGATTCATGTCCTAAGCTGTATGAACAATCATTAACACCTTGAGACACTTTTAGGCTATCTAGGAGAGCCAAAATGACCCAATGAGAGAGAAATGAAGTTATATGCCTTTAAATGGATTGGAAAAATTCTATATGAGCTAAATCATGTTCAAAACTCCCCTGGTAATCATCCCATGACACTATATGGTACTTGTAGGTACATGACTATATGAAATAGGCCCTAAAAGACTATTTTATGTTATTTAGGAGGTTCATACAAGGTATCATAGCTTCAAATTTGAAAATGAGAACAAGGATGATGTTATATAAATGAATAAAATAATTATTTAGGGTGGATATTTTCATGTGTGGGAAGATTTTAGAGTCAATTTTCAATCTCCAGGCAGGGAGGCCTAATTGAGACCTAGTTAGGAGATAAGCAATAGAAAAATGGACTTCCACTCAATTTATAATCGTAAAATTAAACATGTAGATATAAGGACATATTAATTACTATAATATTCCTTAAAATTATTAATACCATTCATATAATTATATAAATAAATATGTTTTCATAATTTTAGGTTTATAAGGAATGAGGCCTAATTAAATATTTTATTAGGAAATTAATTCATGGGATTAGTATGAAAAATAATATTGGATTTTTATAGGTTTTATATGATTTTAATAGGACATCCATGAAGATAGGATGAGCTAAAGAAGAATAATTCATGTTTTGACAATTGTGTGCAAAATTAGCCTAAGGAGATGAAGAGCCTTCTAGACACCTAGTAAGAAAAGAAAAATATGTGTCAAATAAAACCTAATGGAGTGATTTTATAGTTGTCAAGATAAGAGAAAATATGAAAGATAACCTGATATTACCATCAATAAGGCCACTTATCACTCAACAATGCAAGGCAAACGATAATTTTGGAGGGCTAGTCAAGGTGTCAAGAATGTATTGTAACTCCTACAACACTTGGAATAAGGGAAAAATTTTAGAAGAGATAAACATGGATTTAGAAGTATTTTATGATTCTTTCATAACTCCAATTCTTATTTTATCTCATTAAAACTTGTCAATATTCTCCTACTATGTTGTTATCTCTTTATCTTCACAATTTTTTATATAAGCAGCCATTTTTGGATTTGTAATGGATCCTCCACCTGATTATGGTGAAGACCTATTAATTTTAAAAAATTGATCAATAAATAACAACTTGGTTTACCTTATCCATGGATTATTTTAACCTGTATGTTAGACTAGTTGATCTTTTCAAGTGATAGATTAACTTACTTGGTATATTGTCCTTGTTTGCATTCATATTCAATTTTAGAAATCTTTTGCAGGTCTCTTGAAGTGTCCAAATGAAGTGTGTATGATTTTATTGAGATGTATCTTAACTAATGTCATGTCATGACCTATTTTTTAGTCCTCCTATCTCAATCTTGCTTCACAAACTAGATTTGGATTAGTGTCATGTGTAGGTTAGTCCGTTGTTTGAAGTGTAATTATAATTGGTTGGTAGTGATCAATTTACATTTAGTGCATCACTTCATTAGGTTATATTTATTTCATGTCTTCTCCCTCCATTTTCATAAAAATAATTTAGTATCATAGGTGATGAGCTTATCTATAAATATCAAGGGAAATAACCCTTCAATCTAGAGGTTTACCACTACCATAGACAACCCACAGGCCTAAGGGTAATCCCATTGTTTCAATAAATTATATTAGGCTTGAAATACCTCTCCAAGGGTGAAAAATTAAGTGACAATAGTTATATCATACTTGGTGGGACTAAGGTCCAAACACTGGAGGAAGTTTTGGTGTGTTTTACTTATCACTCTTTAGAGGCATTTAAGAAACACTAATGGTGACTCTGAATGCAATCAACTAGTTTTACAAACCCAAGTACTTATTTTTAAAATTATTTGAAAATATATTATGTTTTATTTTGACTCATGAAGTTGGAATGGCTAGGTATGAAGAGAAAATCTATCTTATACCTCCTTATCAACCTTATCATGACCCCAACTATGTACCTCAATAGCCATATCAAGCTTGTTACCCTCCTTATGAGTCATATCAGCCCTATGCTTATCCTATTCTCCCTCTACATGGCCATGATGTTGTTGATAAACCCTATAAATAATTTTATAAATAAGGATATAAAAAAGTTTATAAATAAATATATTTGAAAGGATATGAGGAAAGCTATAAATAAGTTTATAAACAAAGCTATTAAAAAATGAAATTCTTGTTGAGAAGATTTACCTTCCTATCAGCCTCAACATAACTCCTACCATCCCTATGATCCATATTAGCCTCACCTTATTTCATATCAGCCTTACCATGAATTTTAGTAGGAAAAAAATTATTTTCCTACTTAAATTCCATCTATTGATGAGCCTTAAGAGGTTGAATATCAATTTACAGCTATTTAAGAGCTCAATAAGGCTATGAGGAAAGTGATGGTTTTGTTAAAGAAGATGTCTCTCCCATTGCCTCACTCAAATTAACATATATCCAAGAGTTCATTCATGAAACCTCAATTACTAAACCTATCCATGAGTCATCCAACATACCTCATATTCCCTTTCTAACCCATGAGCCTATTCATCATCCTCCCACCACATCCATTATTGAAGAGGAACATATACTATGTAAGATAAGTGAATACTATTGAGCTAACATTGTAGCTAATAAAGAAGATGATTCAAGTGTATATGATGAATAATTTAGTATAGGTACCCACCTTAGTAAAGACAAACATAATCAACCTTCTTTATTAAAGAAAGATATGATTTAGATTAGTTTGTATTTTATAATGAAGAGGTTAATAAAGACATAAGAGATAAGGCTTTTAAGAGGAACATCACATTATTTGAGCTAGTTAAATCTCATGAGCATGATCAAGGGATTGGATTTTAAGAATCAATAGAAAATAAAGTCTTTGCTAACTCCATAGACAAATAATACTTATGGTAGAATTTCAAGGAGATATATGATGAGTTTGAGGCAATTCAAGGGGATACACCTCCTATTGGTTAGTTTGAATAAACTCTTATAGATGGCATTGATGGTGTGTTTCAAGAAGAAGTTCATATGCCATTCAAGCTTGTTAAAGTTGCATATAGCCTTGATGTTGATGACTCTCTAAGTGACAAAGTTGAGCTGGACAAAGTGCATAATGGACAAGAAAATGAACTTGAAAAAATTGCCTTGTAACCTCATGATTGCATAGTAAGACTTAGAATTATTGACAACCCTCTGGTTCTTAAAGAGAAAGAAGAAAAGATGATTGGAAGAATTATATTGAATTCCTTCAATAGATTTATGGACTTTTAAAATGTATGTCTCCTATTGAATATTGAGTTTATAAAGAAATTATTGAAAATGTTTGCATAGAGGATAATGATGAAGAGTGGAGTGAGTATGCAAATTTCCTTGAAGATCTTGATGAGATTGTAGTAGTTGGTAAGAAGTTTGATTCAAAGAGGCATGATTATATGAATCATAATTAGATAAATTTTAAATTAAGGAGAATAATCAGAGGGATGTTGAAGGACAAGATGAGTTCACCTTCATAGGTGATTGGTTTACATCTACTTTTTCCTCATTTTAGATCATGCCAAGCAGATTTCCAATCATGAAGGAGTTGAAGACATCAAGATAAAATATCAAGAGAAAACTTGTTTCATGTTATCCTTCATCTCATAAAGTAAGAGATTATACAAGCTTTTCCTTTGATCTAGGAGGAATAAGTTGTTTCCATGTTAGTTGTATATAACTAGTTTTCTTATGTTTTTGTTGCGTTCCTTAAGTTTTTAATATCACATGTGTGAGTCTTGTTGCTTTGAATTGTGTGTTTTGTTTTATTTGGTGTATTTTGAAGGTCTAATCAGTTAATTGTGTCAAGATCAAAGTCTAGTCAAGTCTAAAAATATGTGCAAATGATTCCATTTCCTAATATACAAATAAGGCTACTGGTCCATTTCACATTGTAGGCATGTTACCGCTATGAATCATCGAGAATGTTAACCAAATTTTGACCTCAATTAAAAATTAGGCATCCCATCTCAATTAAAACTTTCCTAATATTATCATGTGGTATTTTCATGCCTTATATAGTCCTTAAAAGTCTTCATAAAAGCTTATTATCATTATTTAAGGTTAGTTTGGAGAAGTTAAGGTAATGTCTTATTTTAGTCATATAATGATCTAGACATGTCATTGAGAGATAAGGATTTGTTAATTGGTGTAATATGTTATTAGGAGTCTCTCAAGGTCATTATATGTATTAATCACCTTGTCATAACATTTCATGATATTTGTGTTTGTCTAAGGTTCATTTTCAAACTTTAAGGTGTTGAAAATACATGAAAATGTGACTTTTGGCTAATTCAAGTGTATGTAAAATATCTAAAAGTGGTAAATTAATACCACATACCTTCATAAGACATTTTAATAGTGACACAACTATCACACCTATCAAAAAGTTAGAATAAGGTCATAATCTTGAGTTTCAATGCCAAAGAGAGGAGTTAAGAGATTGCATGGAATTATATAAGTCACTTATAGGTGAAAATATTTTAGAGGTGTCATTTGATCTTAAAAAAGTTATAAAAAAGAATGGGAAATAGTTTCAAGTTCCATAGTTACATAAATATCTTTCTCTCCTCCATCACTCCACTCACAAGCTCTTGAAGGCCATTTTCAACTACATGGTATACGCCATATAGGTAAATTTTAGGGTTACAATATTTATATAAAGTTTATGACCTATATTTTCTTCCAATTTGTGACATTGGTCATTGGATTTAGCTCTTTAGATTTATGAATAATTGTTAAGGAATTAGACTACTTTTTGAAGACTTAAATCCCCATAGGATGAAGTTTGTTAAAATATAATGAAAGTTTGAAAGATTTTGATGAATGAAACTAAATGAAGTCAGTTATACAAGGTTTATAAATTTATAATACACTTTAATTCACCATGATGGCACTTGTGGATGGTCTTTTGGAATGAAAAGCTTCTCTTATGGATAGTTTTCAAGTGACTATATATATTTTTGTGTTTCAGGATTATATAGGTGGTCTAATTCATATAATTTATTATCTATTTTATTTTATAATATTCACAATCCATTCATGGACCTATGATTAGCTAAACATTTCACACTAGTTTCAAATGGTCACATCTCCATTTGCCTTGTGGATTGTGTTCTTATGTGCTTACATAACAAGTTAATTTGAAGTGGATTTGAATATGACCTTAAAAGGATATTGAGAAGTTTTTTTTTACTCATATAATATGTTTATTAAATGTATATCATGATATTTTATCCCTAATTTCCATATTTATACTTTTTAAATGCTTATATATATGTTGTATACCTACAAGTCTACAGACTTATAGGTCTATAACTTGAAGATAAATGCAATGGTGTTATCATTAAAAGTTGAATGTATAGGCATATAAACATGTTTATGGTTAAATTTGAAAATGGTCATGGATCAATGAGGATTTTCAAATCACCTAAATCCAAGTGGTGGCTAAATGATAAGCTAACAATCCTAATGCACTTACAAGACTGTGTGCATCGACAATGAATATAAAGGTTATGAAATGTCTTTAAAACACTATATGGATTTGGTAATTTATTTAGAAATACCCATAAATTAGGTTGAACACTTTAGATGTCAAAATTGAATTGAGAAATTCCAACTCAAAACATACATAGTTAAACCCTTTTAGACATTCACCTACAACCACCTATATTAAAGTTGCCTTAAATAGTGATGTTGATGAAGTATTGAGTTTAAAGGAATTGAGGAAAGTTATAAACATCAATATCATGATATATCTATTGGGATATTTAGGTAATGATAAGATAAGGCCATGAAGCTCTAAAACATAGTCAAAATTCTAAAAGATGTCACCTAAAATTAAAACATAGATAAAATTGACAAGAAGTACTATGGACTATAGGGTCATGGTGGTTTAAGATTGTAAACTTAAAGGTCCCAATATTTCAACAAGGAGACTATCTCATTGAGATTCCAAATAATGGAATGGAGGTTATACAATCCATAGATGTACTTAGACCTCTCTAAAAGAGACCTAAAGGTCTATTAGGGTGAGAAACTTATTCTAAGGTTACTGGTATAAGCAAATTAATTGTAAAGATTTTGAGGTGATTCAATGTTGGAAGTAGGGATCCTAGAACACCAAGTTGGTAGACATAGCCCAAATGAATATACATAGCTAGTTAATCACCTGCAAGCCTACTTATCTTTATTGAAGAACTTGCTTGTTCACAGTAAAAGGAAGGAATATGAAATGGAAAGTATGAAATGTCTTTGGTAGTTTGATAATCTTATAAATTTCTCAACAATACCACCAACCTTGAGAAGATCATTTTATGGAATAAAAAATATTCTAAACCCCCAAAAGCACTCATATTGATCTTATAAAAATCTATAGGTTATTAGGGTAGTATTTGGTGTCAAACCTAAGTAGAAGTGCATATGAAACATCAATTCATGGATCAAGTGATTATGAACCAAGTTCTAAAACTAGTTAAATCCATGAGATCAAAAGGATGTCAAAGCAAAAAATCTAAACCCTGTCTACACATTCCTTCCATACATAGGTTTGCCTACTTATGGGATGTTTTTCTTGGTTTGAGAAGAGTAAATACTTAAAAAAATATAAGAGGGAGATGAAACATTTGAAAATAGTCTCATGATGATAATAGATCCTGAAAAAAATATTTGACTCATTTGAAGATAATAAAACATTAAAAAACTAATGCATACTCATGACAATGCAAGATACAAGACTGCTCATTATTGATAAGTCTATGTTTGTTTAAAAAGTCTAAACTACTTCAAGATATCTAAGGGAGAAAAATATAAGTGAATGTGATTATATGGTGATAATAACATAGTTATATCATAGCTATAGACTAAGGCAACATTTTGACAAACCCTATTTAGTTATACATATGTTTAAGTGTATGCACAAACCTATTAGATATCTATTTGATAAGTAGTTAGATTGAGTTGGAATAAGACAATGGAAAACATGAGAAAATGGTGAAATATATTCATAGGAATTTCATGAGTTCTAGACTCCTGATAGTGATAGAAATAGGTGAACATAGTCAGTTAGGGTATGTTAGATAGGTTAAATTAAGAGCCCTAGGCCTAAGCAAGTGAGTTGGTCAAAGCTATAATGAGACAAAGGTTGAATGTGAACATTTGAATAAGTAGTGTTGGATGTCATGGACCTATTAAAGTCATTGTAAATCCCATACAAACTCATGAAATCCTTCATAGAACTCAATTTTCTCTCAACCCTCATAAAATGCCTACTTCCAACTTGGGAGGCTATCTTATTCTACATGGTGTGGTATAGATATATTACATGGGACCTTGGGATCCTAGGGGAAGTTATATAACCTTGTTTATTTTAACTTTGTGGAATTTTTTGGTTCATTGATGCATTGATCTATATGAAAAATTGTTAACACCTTGAGGTACTTTCAAGCTGCCTAGGAGAGCCAAAATAACACATTGAGAGAGAAATAGACTATATGAATCCAAATGGATTGTAAAAAATTCAATATTACCTAAATAATGTTCAAAACTCCTATGAGCATTACCCCATGCCATTAGATTATACTTGTAGGTATCAGACTATATAGAATAGGCCCTTTAAAACTATTTTGTGCTATTTGGGGGGTCTATACAAGGTGTCAGAGCTTCAAATTTGACTTGGAAAACAAGGATAAAGTTATATAACTAAAAAATACACTTAATTTTGGTTTTTAATGTGTGGGAAGCCTATAGAGTCAATTTTTAGTCTCTAGGTAGGGAGACATAATTGAGACCTAGTTAGGAGAGAGAAGTAGCATAAAAGTGGACTTCCACTCACTTTCTAATATTTAAATTTAATTTAGAGATGTAAGGACATATTAGTTATTATAATATACCTTCATATTCTCAATAACATCCATACAACTCTTTACATAAGGAGGTTTACATAATTTTAGGGCTATAAGGAATGAGGCCTAATTGAGGCTTTTGGTAGAGAACAAATTCTTGGGGCTAGATTGAAACCTATAAATGGATTTTTTCATGTATAATATGAATTTAATGTGACATCCATGAATATAGTATGAGATTAATAATAATATTTCAATTTTTGACACTTGTATGCAAAATTAGCCTAAGGAGATGTAGAACCTTATAAACACCTAGCAATAAAAGAAAGAGATGTGTCAAAGAAAACTTAATGGATTGAGTTAAGAGGTTTAAAGAGTATAATAAATATGTAATAAAACCTGATATAACCATTAATAATTCCACTTATCACTCAACAATGCAAGGCAAAGAGAAGTTTTGGAGAGTTGGTCAAGGTGTCAAGAAAGCATTCTAAGTCCTACACCACTTGGTGAAAGGAATCATATTTAGTGGAGCTATAGATGGATTTTTAAGTATTTTTTTAATTTTCCATAACTTCATTTATTTATTTTTAATCATAAACACTTTTCAATGTTCTCTGATTATGTCCTCTCTCTCTTCACTATTTCTCTATATAAGCAACCACTTTTGGCATTGTAATAGATCCTCCACCTGAATATGCTAAACCCCTACTCATTTTCATCCTTTTATCAATAAATAACAGCCTATTTTACCTTATCCATAGACTATTTCAATTTTTATGTTCTACTAGTTGATCTTGCTAAGTGATAGATTCACTTCCTTAGCATGTTGTCCTTATTTGCATTAATATTCAATTTTAAAAGTCTTTTTCAAGTCTCTTGAAGGGTCCAAATGAAGTGTGTATGATTTTAGTGAGTTTTATATTCAATAGTGTCATGTCATGACCTCTTATTTATTCCTTGTAGCTCCAAATTACTTCACAAACCTCCATGAGAAATACTTATGTAGAAAGGCAAGAACTCACTTGATATGGTCTACATGGATTAGCATCATGTGTATGTTAGTCCCTTGTTTGAAGTGAAATTGAAATTGGTTGGTATTTATTAGTTTAAATTTGGTGTATCACCTCATTAGCTAAGATTTATTTCATGTCTTCTCCATCCCTTTTCATCTAAATAAGTTATTAGCATAGGTGATGAGATTAGATATACAAATCAAGGGAGCTAGCCCTTCAATCTAGAGGTTTACCCCTACTATAGACAATCCAAAGGTATATGGGTAATACCAATGTTCCACTTAATTGGAGTAGGCTTTAGCTACCTCTCTAAGGTTTCAAAATCGAGTGATAACAATTACCTAATCATTACATCTAACTATATAAATGACACTATAACCAAATGTTTTATCTATATCCTTATTGATGGTGTCATCCAATGGGGGGATAAATTTTATAGGTTTAAATCTAAATCATTATATTCATGGTTTGATAGGAATTTCATGCTATATAATATCAGTACCATCATGAGGGGAATTTCATGATAGGAATCTCACATTGGATAATATAATTGTCTCTAAACTATTCCTTCACTTTCAGGTTTTGGGTCATTATTCTCTCCATATATCAGATGGCTTGGGTTCTCCCCTCCTTACTAAAGAAACTCTAGCATTGTTGGAAAAATCTATTTATAAGTGATGAAATAAATAAATTATGGAGTTAGGATCTACCCCACACCCAATGGGGTTTATGGAAAGAATATAATGACATAATCTTTAGGGATTAAAAAATTTATAGTTTTAGAGTAGCTATTAAGATTATTAATTTATTTATTGAGAATCTCAAATCTTAAAATAAATTTAAAAAATTCATGTTTGAAGGTAAATAATCTCTTATTGCTAAGAAGTGGGATTTAGAAATAATAGGTTCTTCTATGATTGATCCTAGAATAGTGAGGAGAAAAACTACATCTTTTTGATCTCCCTCTCCACATTGGGTCAAGTTAAATTTTGATGGCACCTAAAAATGAAATTTGGGAAGAGATAGGGAAGGGTCCACTCTCAAATATTCTAATGGTAATGTAATCACTTCCTATGCATGGATTATTGGGATATAAACAATCCATTAGGAATAATATCGAGTTACTCTATGGGGCCTACAATTGGAAAAATAATTAGGGGTGAATTGATTAGAGCTAGAAGGAGACTTTATTAACATCATCAACTACTTATTGAATAATATTTTGTTAAATTGGATAACTAGTAACATTATTTAGGAGGCTTTGGAGATCACCAAATCTATTAAGGAGATTAGAATCCAAGACATATATACAGAAGGAAATCGATTAGAAGATTAGTTTGCTAATCAAGGAGATAAATAAATAATAATTAAGAAATGGAGATCTAAAGAGGAGATGATGGATTTTATCATCCAAATAATAAATTGGAAAGTTATTTTCAACCTCCTTAGAGGAAACTTTTAAAATGATGATGTTTTAGAGTACTCTCTCATTGGTCAAAGATGGCAAGATGCATATTCTATTTTTTTGGCCTATTTAGGTTTATATTCCATGTTTATTAACAAAAGAAGCAATGAGAATTAAAAAAAAAAAATTGGATCCAAAAATTCTTATTATAATAGCATCCCAAGGTAGATTTGTGTGCACTCCATCATCATTATTATTAAGGGTGGAATAATGAAGGTAAAACGGACAATAATCAAATTCATGTGAATATATTATGCGATGGTTATATCTTTATAAATCATCTTAGATGGTTGATTCATGTTACCTCTTGGATTGGAAATATCATTATATAGATTACGTATACCTTTAATTTCTCTACCTTCTATAGTTAGTTACATCTTGAAGAGAATTGGAAAGCTTACAAAATGGGAGGAGACCTTTGCAGGGTTGAACCATCCTTGGTAGAGACCCTGGCTAAAAACTTGTAGATATGGGAGATCCTCAAGGATATAATATTTAATAACTGCATCTAAAAAGTGGTAGGATACAATCCTCATGTCTTTAAGAAGTTCATAGAGGGTTGGAATAATATAACTATCAAAATTTAAATGATTCAATTCAAAGTCACAGAGGAGCTCATAATACATGTCACAAGTATGAACATGGATGGTATAAAATTTTATAAAACTAATAAAGATACAAATAAAAAAATATTTCTAAGGTGGAGGATTTAATTCCTTTTCAACATGGCTATCTAAGAGACTCAATCCCCAACCCCTTCAGTTTGGTGGCCAAACAAGTCATAAAATTCATCACTCTTGATGGTAGGTAAAACATTTTTAAAGTTTTCACTTTGTTTTCCTTAACTTATTTAGTAATCAACTTCTTATCATTATTCCATTATACATTCTATCTTTTGTGTTCTTTAAATTTACATGCATATGACAATATTAACTATTATTACTTTGAAAAATCACCATAAATAGACTTTGTAGTGGAAGCTAATGTAAAATTGTAAGAGTTTATAAGGTTTCAAAAGGACAATTTAAATAGATAAAACTTCTAAGTGAAATAATTCAATTTTTTATCTATAATAAATATCACATAACTAGTTTAGAATGCAAATAAGTAATCCTCTAGAGATAATACAAACTTAAAATTTACCGATAAAATTATGTTCTAAACATGAAATATTAGACTAACAGAACATTGAGTAACCAAAATATTCAACTGAGTTCCATCGCCATACCAATTTTTTTAACTCAACCTCATAAACTTCCACTCTTGCATTGTTATCACATTCTTCACAAAATATCTCAAATTAATAAAACAAACAATTATTTTGTGCAAAAATTAATATAATAATTAGTGAAACACCAAATCTATCTTTTTGTCATTAAAAATTTGGATAAAATATACAAATAAACAATTTTATAAACCTATACAAGTCATTAGCACTAGAATAGGACAAAATTACACTTATAAAGTTCTAAAATCTATTGAAAAGATAAAAGTTCACTTAAGTTAGTCAAATATCAATTGAATTTAGGTTCAAATAGAAATTATATCCTAATTGAACTTAAATGTCACTAATTATGTCCAAATCAACAATTATATCTCTCTCATCACCAAAAACCCATCAATAATTGAGTCCACTAAGAAAATACCTTGATTAATCTCACATCTTATTTACTCGTACAGGGCTAGAAAAATATTGATATGTGAAACAGTCTTGACATCATCAATTTTAAGATTGATATTCTTATTGTCATACATAATAATAGGTGGAGTAGAAGAGGACCTGACATGTTTAGAGATATATTTTCAAGGTCCTTGGTCATGTGGCACAATGGGAAAAGAGGAAATTGTAATGCAAGTTTGGTTTTAAAAAGGAAAATTTTAACTAGGGGGAATAAATTAAGCATAATTAAAACAATATGTTTATTAAAAAATGGGGAATATCATGGCCATAGGAAGAATCATGTGTAATGAGAAGATCTCGAGGCATAAAATATACATTATGGTTGGTGAAACCATAACTAAAACTATGAAAAATAATGTTTTGACTAGATGTATTATCTTTATCTGCATGAAGGATAGGGGAAATGCATGTTTATTTATGATTGTTGGGATGGTTTAAGGCACCATGGGAGGACATCTCAAATATTAGTATTCCCTTATACTATATAATGTATGGGGATATGTGTGGCCAACTTATGACTATAATTACATTTAATTAAGTCATATGATCATCTCTTTGCCTTAATATTGATAAAAGGGTCAAATTATAGTGTTTCCATATCATATTTATGCTATTAAAAAGAGATATTAGTTAGTATTTCATCAATATTTTTAAAATTTTACTGTTACTATAAGGTTGTGGAGGTTTCACCTTTAAACTAGATAAATGTTATTCAAGTGTTATGCTTTTATTTAAATCATACTATGATTTATTTCATGGTGTTACTTTATTGGTGAACTAAATTCATTACAAGCGGTATCATATATTTGATTTTGGAAAAAGTGTGGGTGAAACCCTATGTTTAAAAAATAACTTATATCTTGTAGTCTGTTAAAATAATTTCTTTCTAAAGTTGAAGAATGAATCAATAATGCTTTATTAAAAATTTAGGGGTTGATGATGATTTATGATTCAGTTATTAAGGGTTTAGTGTTTTTCATAAATTCACTCTACATGCTATATTTTAAGAAAAAATTCTAATTTCATTACATTTTTGGAAATCTCATAAAATTATATTGGTGTTATATTCTTTAAAGTTTTGGTTTTCAGTCAAACATAAGTCCAATTTTTTTTCAAATTTTAGTCAAAGGAGAAAATAAAATTCTATAGTATCAAGCCTCAAAGAGGATTATCTATAAATTATCACTACCTCATATCCTATGGGCATATAAAGGGATAAAAATAATAGGATTTTTAGAGGTAAACAGAATCCCAATCTAATGGTGGCCAAAAAAATTTGTGAAAGAATTATGGAAAACATAAATAATATTCCTTATAGTAAACCCAAAATCATGAATGAGGAGGAGACAAGTATTTATATAAATTGGTAGATTGAAGTCCAAAATAGAAGTGTAAGTGACCCAAGAGCTAAAGATATAAAATTTATCAAGTGGATGACCCCATATCACAATTAGGACAAACTTAATTTTGATAGGGAATGTATGTGTAAACCAATGGTTTCAAGAGGGGAAGGAATTATAAGGGATGAAAAAGGTGATTTGGTTGTAGCCTATATGGGAGGTATGGGAACTCAAACCAATCATTGGGCCAAATTACTTACATCTTTATGAGGAATGTGGATAGGTAAACTAGGGGTTAATATATTTATTATTGAGGGTGAATCACTTAATATAATCAATTGTTTATCTAATAAGAGTTAATTTAGTTGGTGAATAATCCATATGATTTAAATTTCTAGGGTTATAGATTTTAATCCCTATGTTATTAAAGGGGTTGAGTAACGTAAATTAGGTAGTAAATATGCAATAAATATATCCACTAATTTGTAACATAGTCTACCCAGTTTGAACTTTTTAAAAATTTAAATAAATGATGCAAATAAGTAATTAGTTAGAAACTAATCGAAACATATGATCTAGAGACTAAAAAATAGGATAAGAGTTGATCTAACTTTGACAGATAGGATCCAAGTGTTAGAACCCTTCTTCTATAGTAATGCCCTAACTAGATAGTAGTGTTAATGGTTATAGTGTCCTCCTTTTGATGCTAGTGGTATATATACAAAATTTCTCCAAAATTATGGATGCACATGTGTTGGAGTTTACCAAGCTTTTTATTGTGTGTGCAAGTTTTAATTCCCTATTGGTGACCTATTTAACTAATTTTGCCTATAAAACCTATATATCCATATTGTTAAGGCAACTAATTGACACAAGTAGATAATTTGGATGTTAGTGGGGTAATATGGACATCCTAAACACCTTGATGTGATGAGAGTTTCCTACATACCAATACTCTGAGGAGGGATCAAGCCCAATGTAGTTCTCCCCATCTAAGTGTTGGTGCAAATGTAAGTAAAGCTAGTATGAATACCAATTTGAGTTCTTTGAGTGATTTTGGGACTAAAAATCTATGTATTCTAAGATTGGAATGGTTTTAGATGGTTATATGTAGAATTAAGTCAAAATATGGATTGGTAACCTTGATTCGGTACAACTTATTTTGAGTTAGTTTGTGTTATTTGCATCTGATTTCCATCTAGTGAATAAAAGGATAAAAGTCACGTACATATATTGTTATAATGTTTTTATAAGTTTTGAAAGAGTTATAGGATGACCCTATGTTGTTGTTAATTTAAAAATATATATATATATATATATATATATATATATATATATATATATATATTGGTCATAAAAGGTAGGAAAAGGACAATAACACAAACTAAGACACTAGTGACATTGGTGCTACTATCCAAGTTATGGCACTATTTTCTAGGTGGTAGAACCTAAGAAACCACATGTTAGGATGATAAAGTGAGGGCTTAGGACTGATTTAGGGAAGTTTAAGGATGTGTGTGGTATGCATAAAGGTTGGATAAGTGTCTAAATATGCCCTAAGATAGGTATAGGGATAAGTTATTGATAGGTGGTCTCAAGTAACACTCTTAACACTCAAGTGAAATTATTAGATGACTACCTTACCTCCCCCACCCCCTTTATTATATCAATTTAGAAAAGTAAAAATACCAGGATAATGGAAAAGAAATGTACCTGGACTTACCTAAGAGGTGAATCTTGTGAATTTGGATCTAAGTGTGTTAAGCATGCTCCATTGCATGTCTTATAAATGAAATATGTATAAATTAGTTCTTACTTAAGAGATGTCAAAATTAAAATATAAAACTAAGTAATGAGATAAGAAAGGGGAAAGGAATGAATAAACCTCATTGGATACATGAACTAATGTCTAAACATGGTGGAATATTGTGTGTGTATCTAGTGATCAATTGGTGAATAACTTGGACTAATATTAATAAATTATTCAATCACTATGTGTGGGTGGATCAAGAACTCAACCTAGCCTTGACTCCATTTTTTACCACCCTTGTTTTATAGATCATGACCTATGAATAGCTTCGATTATCCTTATGGTGTGTCTAACCCTATCATGTAGGTGTCTCAAGAACTCAAGTAGACTATGACTCCATAATCACCTACCCATGTGTAGTAGATGCATCAAAAATTGAAATTGTGTGGTGTAATTAAAATTATGTAAGATGGATCTAGGACACATGGATGCTCTAAAATGTAAAAATGAATCTAGGCCACTAGGAATGCTAACCACTATAGATGGAGTAAGGCATAAAATTTGGAATTTGTTAGTGTGAATGGTATCTAGATTAAGTTTTAATAATCTATATCTGAATATCTAAAATTGAAATAAGAATGATCATGTCACATATGACACCCCTAATTTCATTAAAATGGTATGATTATGTAATAAACTTAAAAAAAAAATTGTAATATGTAACTAAACATGTGCAAACCTAGACTATACCTACTATACTTTTTTGGCCAACCTAGAATTTATTAAAAATTAAGGCTACTAGATAGTAGTGCCATATGTGGATAGTAACAATGGTAGCACTAGTGTACCACTTTTGTATTTAATGTCTAACTCTATTTATTTTTATGCAACTAAAACTACTCTCTGTGTTTCTATCTCCCATTGTGTTTTCTTGAAATTAATTTATATATTATGCACCTATGTGCTAAAAAATGTACTCTGAGTACATTTAGATAGCCTGATATCTATGAAAATTATCCATGAATGCCCCTCTTTTGAGGGGAGTTTTTAAACCTATGTAATAACTATCATCAAAAGAAGAAGCTCTACAAGATGGGTGTTAGCCAAAGTATATATTATATATGTGTAATAAACTAATATAATGTCCATACATGACATCAAAATATAATATAATCTTAGAATAATTTTTTAAAATATGATGAATGTTAAGTATAACATTCACAAATATGTCAAGATAGATATAAAAATTTAAAAATGTATATGAACAACAAATTTGGGAAATAAATTGAGTAACTACCTAGGGGGATGGGGAATGATGTCCATAAAGGCACCCAAGGAGGAAGGGGAGATGCATGAGGTCCCTCATGGCATATAAAATTAGAGTGTGTAATAAGAAAGATATAAGTGTCATGGCCATGAAGTATACATATAACACACATGAGGCATACACAGTAGGCTAAGGTGCCATAATAAAAGGGACATGGGCACATGCCACTAAATCTAAGAAATCAATACATACAAGGACATGTTCAAATGTGCACATATGCAAAGAGTAATCAATTTAAATTAGATACACATGGAAGGACATGTTCAAATCTATACATACATAATCAAAAATCACACACAAGGAAATGGGTACATGTCAAAAGCCTACCTAGAACAAAAGGAAGTGGCATAGAGGTGTAAAATAATGGCATATTCAAATGCCCTTAAATATATTTAGAAGCATAAATACACAATCAAGTTTAAATTAGGAAATTTATAAATGAAATTATGCATAAACATGTGGTACAAGTTTGTATAAGAATAAATATGTACATAATTTGAGTCGAAAGTAGTAGTAGTTGGTAATAAATCTAAGTATTATAGGATGGTCAATATCAAAATATAACAATGCTAAATCTTTGATATAGAGTTTATAAAGATGTAAATAGGCAATCAAAACTATATATAGGATTACCCTAAATGGTTAAATGTATCAAATGAGGAATCCATGTATTTGTGTATATGCCTCTAATGGGTAGATAGTAGTAAATCTTGATCTATATGGTGGACCTGAGTCTTAAAAAGGTGTGTGAGCACTTGATGAGAACAAGTGAAGCATGTCTATATGATAAAATTGACTATACTAACATAGATAACATATGTAGTACCTAATAAGTATAATAAATATAAACATGAAAATACATACAATATATAATTTGTATTTTTTGAGCAAATATTTGAATGTTTTTGTGTTTTTGATATATTATGTTGTTTTGGTATTTTATAGATATAAGCTATGTAAAAGCAACATGAAAATGAAACAATGTACAATGAAACAAGGGGTATATGAAACTATGAATAAGTAGGTTGGAAATGATTGAAACTATGTACAATGAGAGTGATGTGGATAAGAATCTATGTGTTGGTAAGTAATGGTTCTATAATCCCAGCATGTCATTGATGACATGCCTATGTGTAACATGGGTAGCATCTTCACTTTTTGAATGGTCTGCACAATAATAATTTATGTTGTCACAATCATCTTCTTAATTTTGATTAACAATGTATGTATTATTGATTGGGATCTTTCCATATGAAACTGTATCAACTATAGGTATGAATTACCTTTGTAGCTCTTTTTTGGAAGAAATTATGTTCTCTTTAGAAATCGCAATCATTTTATTCTCATGTGAAAAGGATATGAAACCTTTTTTGTCAAATTTTGCTCTTATTGTTGTTAACCATGAACTTCCAAAGATAAAATTATAAGAAATTAAACTTTAAATAACACATAAAGTGATAGAATATTATTTTGAGGCATATGAAAATTTTAATTTGAGCTACCGCAATCATTCGATAAAAACATGTGTTATATTTAGATATGTAGAGTACTTTCCAAGAGAGATAAGAAAGGATAATGAATAAAAATTGATTAGTTGATAATCCATGATATTTATGATAGTGAAAGGATTTTGACATGAGAGGGGGATTTTAGTTCCCCCTTTGCATTAACCTTTTAATATGAGCCTTTTGTATGTATTTCTTACTTTGAAGACTCTATTGTTAGAAACCCTCTTTTGAGAATGTTTGTTTACTTAGCTTAATTCTGAGTGTGCAACTTAAGTTATTGCTCTTTTTATAACATTACCTTTTCATCTGGGTCTTTTGCCTTGATTAACTATATGTGTGAATGATTCAGCTTAGTATCTTCAATAAATACCAAACTTTGTTCACTAACATTATCAAC
Organism: Torreya grandis; assembly: GCA_037957365.1. Classification (NCBI taxonomy): domain Eukaryota; kingdom Viridiplantae; phylum Streptophyta; class Pinopsida; order Cupressales; family Taxaceae; genus Torreya; species Torreya grandis. Next base: position 6,375,651 of record JARHVA010000187.1, read on the forward strand.
TAATTGATGTATTATTTCTTACTCTAATTTTTCTTTGTGAAGCATTTTTATTTTCCATTATGATTTGGTACCCAATTTTGCATTTTTTTTTAAAATTAAACCTTTTTAAATATGTTATTATATCACTTTGGATTGATTAACTGGTTTATCTTGTAGAGGGTCCTCATTATCAATTATTTATTGTATATACCTTTTCAATGCAAAACATGAATATGTGTGATGACCATGCATTCCATGGTATGCACAAAAATATATAGATATCCTCACTAGATGTAAAGGAGGTAGGTTGATCAACTTAGTTTTGATCATTTGACTTAAAATTTCTCTTGAAATTCTATTTTATCTTGGATTATTATTAGAATCATGAGTTATAGGTGTACTTTGTTGTGATGTCTAGTTTTTATATATAACATTATTTTCCAAAAATTTACTAGGTAAAGGTGCATATACATGATCAACACTAGTGTTATATAAAATATTTTGTCTTGTAATCTTATTTTTTTATATTTTAGTCTTTTCATGTAATAGTTGAATCTGATTTTATAATTCTAAACTTAACTTGATCATATTGATATTTTGATCACTTAGAGTCTCACAGGTGCACACCCTAGTTACTTATGATTGAATAGGTAGGTACACACCCTATAAAGAAGAGGTTTATTAATGGATAGGATGAGTATATACACCTCTTTGAGGAGTGATAACATGGCCCTGGTTAGAGGGAAAGTAGTTATTGCCCTCTTGGAGATGAAGAGGAAATGAAATTTGGCAATGCAACTTAGAAGAGGGATACTAGGGTAGAACATATGAGGTTTGAAAACCCTAAAATATACATTAAAATAGGAAAAAAAATTATATAAACCCTAATAACATCTACGACAAGGGTTTGGGTAGTATTCAAAGTAAGTCAGATTCACCAAATGATTTAATTTTTAGGGTTATGGATTTTAATCCTTGCGTAATTTAAGGAGATGAGTATCATAAAATAGGTAGTAAATATGTAATAAATATATCCACTTATTTTTATTATAACTAACCTAGTTTGAAATTTCTAAAAATAGTAATAAATAATGAAAACAAGCACTTAGAATATGATTGAAATAGATGATTTGGAGGCTAAAAACTAGGATATGAGCTGATCTGAGTGTCATAGATATGATCCAAGTGTGATAACCATTATTAAATAGTATCAAACTAACTATATATTATTACTAATGGTAGTAGTGTCCTTATTTTGGTTATAGTGTCCTTTATGTAAAATTGCTTTAAAATTCTAAGTGCACTTGTGTCAGAGTCTACAAAGCTTATTATTATGCACACAAGTTCTGATTCCCTATTACTAACCTATTCTAATTGATTTTGCATGTAAAAACCTAAAATTACATATTATTCAGGCATCTAATTAGCAAAATTATCAAAGTGTGATGTTAGTGGGGTAGTCTAGACATTCTCAACACCTTGATGTGATGAGAGTTGCCTATATACTAGTACTTTGAGGAGGGATCAAGCCTGATGTAGTTATCTCCACCTAAGTACTAGTGCAAGTGCAAGTGATGATAGTATGAATGTAGGTTTGAGTGATTTGAGTGATTTTAAATACTGTAAATCTATGTATTATGAGCTTGAGATGGCTATATATGACTATATGTAGAAGTAGTGTAGAATATGGATTGATAACCTTGATTGTGCACAACTTACTCTAAGTTAGTTTGTGTTATTTTCTTATGATTTACATATAGTGAATAAAGGGATAAAATTCATGTAGATATACTATTCTAGTGATTTTGTGGGTATTGAAATAGGTCTAGGTCAACCCTAGGTGTTTGTTGATTCAAAAAAATATCTATTGGTGATAAAAGTTGGGAAAGGATAATAGTACCCAAACTAGGACACTAGCTCCATTGGCATTATTGCCCAAGTTATGGTATTAGTGTCTAAGTGAATACCCTAAGTTACTAGCGGCCATGATGCTAAAATGAGGTTTTAGGACATCTTTAGAGATGCATGTTTCCCAAATGAAGATTGGATAAGTGTCTAAATAGGCCCTAAAATAGGTTAGGGCCTGAGATATGAATAGGCAGTCTCAAGTAACACTCTTAGAACTCAAGTGTTATTTTTAGATGACTATACCATATAATGGAATAATGCCTTATGATATTTTAATATTTCTATTAAGTCATCATAAAACATATATACAAAGAAGGAAATTATGTTGCTAGTTGGTTTACCCATGATGGGGTGGATTGTATAAGATTAATAATATGGCTCAACAAGGAAGGATTTCATATATCAATATGTCAGAGGAATGCTTTGGAAGCATCAAATATAAATTAATGAGTCTATTATCTATGATTAGGAATAATTTAATTATTTATTTTTATATCATTATTTTTTTATGTAGAAATAATGAGACTATAGTTGTTAGGTGGAATTTAAAGATGGAAATTATTGAAAGCATGGAGGTCATGATTAAAAATGGGAATAATTATTTTAACTCATGTAAACTATTTAATTATTGTGGTGAGCCACATTTGAATTTTATATGTAAGATTGCTCATGAGAAAAAAGATGATCATAGTTTGTCCATACATACTAATAGCCTCAATATTATCAAGATGGGAAAGAAACTACTAAGAATTGATATAATTATGTCAAATTATTTGAAGGAGGATAGTTAAGTGTGGAAATATATTTAATTAGGTGGGATGGTTAACTTTATGCAATGAGTGGAGGCACATAAAAAGTACATTTTATATTATTTTCTAATGGGGTGTAATAATAACAAAAATTTATTTAATCAAGTGTTTTGGGATATTAAAATGTATATTATAGCCCAAGTTACTACTCTTAGAGTAGAGGTCACCAAGTTATTTAAAATTGATAGGGAATTCATGGATGAAAAGGATACATTCTTCTTGATGAGGAAGAAATCATACCTTTGCATAACAGCTTCTCTTGGGAAGAGTTTCCTTAACCTTTTGATAGAATTTACAAACAAGTCATGATGTATATCACACTTGAAGGTAACTAAAATTTGGTTCATATGTCTTATTTTATTTTTCAAAATTACTTTAGGCATAATATTTCATTAAGTTTACCCTTTTATATTTTGCATTATCTTGAGAGATCAACCATGGATGTCAAAATATGTAAAAATAAAACCCCTCCATCAAGATATTATTTTCATGATTCATAAGTATTTTAAGGGTATGAACAAGAATCTAGTATGCTTTCCTATGCCAAGAAATGGGACATTTTTATGGGGGGGCTATAAATGCAAATTGAGGATTGCTTTAAAAGTCAGAAGGAATAATCTAGGTGGAGGGATAAACCTATATTTTGTATGAAATTAAAAGGATAATCCAATGGATATATAGGAAGATAATGAGGAGAAGCTAGTAGAGGGTTTACATATGCTTAATTATGTAGCTATCTTGCCAATTATGGAGGGTAAAGTATAAATTTTAAAGAGGGGGAAATTGAAAATGATAATGTTATTACCCTTGAGGTGGGATATTGTACTATAAAAAGAAACCTCAATGATAATTTTGATGACATAGTTGAAACTTTGAGTATCCAAATAAAGGAGATTAAAATTGAGGAAGAGATAGATCTTCGAAAACCAATTATGAGATAACTCATGTAGGATCACTTAACCTTAAAGGAACATGTCAAAACCTTATTCTAGGAGAATAAGCATCAAGAGAGTATGATTTATCACAAGGATATGGAAAATTAGGTAAATATACTTAGAGATAGAGTCTCTATATTGGATCAAGAAAACTTTGAGTTTAAGGATAATATAAAGAGTCTTATGGCTATGAGCAAATCATATATGAAAGATAGTTTAGTTGCCATAGATTTTTTGAGGATACTATTAGGAGATATGAGTAAAATGATGAGACTCATAAAAAAAAGAAGCTTATATGTAGTGAGTGTGTGAAAGAGATTGGGTATACCCCTTATGTGTATCATAGGATGGACATAGAATTGACAAGAATGATAAAAAACTAGGAAGAGGCATTTGGGGGTCGAAAATCTAGTTGATATATAGATATTTCTATACTATATTCATGTTGAGTTGTAATATCTATGTTTTATAGCAGACATTACTAATTATATGGGCTTCGATGGTCTTGTATGCATGTATCTTGTATAGGGTCGGGTCCCTCATTTAAAAACACATGTTTTACCCATAATAAAAAAAATCTCAAAGAGGATATTGAGTTAGAGCTCAGATTAGGTATGGATTCTAATAAGACTTATTTATTGGAGGATAAAGTGAACAATATGTATGGTAGTACAGTAACCATAGATTCTAAATTAAGGAATATGTGTAAGTAAATAAAAGGAGATGTGGAGAATATGTACAATGACATGAAAGGAAAAATCTAATCTATTACAAATACTATCAAAATGTTTTTATTCTCATCTTTGATCAGTAGTAAATCTAAGGGACAACCTAGTTTTGTTCCAAATATCTCATATATTAATTTCGTGAATAAAACTAAATCCATGCCTCAAAACCTACTATAAAAGGCGGATATGCATAAGTTTGATGGAAAGGATCTACTAAACTAGATCAAAGAAATGTATATTTTTTAGATGTACATCAAATTACATTCAAGAAGAAGGTTACCATGCCATATTTATATCTCAAATGTAAAAAATTAATTTACTATCAATAATTTTGTGATCAAAATAATAAAAATGGTCTCAGTGTCACCTAGTCAATTTTAATAGAGTTGAAAACACACTATAATAGTAGTGTGATGAAAATTTACTTTATCTAATTGGAAAATATACAATAAATATACAATATGAGGATTATATTCATAAATTTCATAACTTATATCTACATGTGGATATGATTAAATATGATCATATGAATAACTTTTCTCATGGTTGTCTTAATTACGAAATTCAACATGAGGTATGTGTGTTTAATATGTTAATGTTTTTGATTATTTATCATAGTACATAAGGTAGAGGAAAAATTATAATCCAACATAAGGCATAAATTAACATAAGATATCATAGAATCTTAACATCATCATTACCCCAACTTTTTATGTTTACGCCTCAACATATTTTAGGAGAAAGGGCAAAAAGGTTATGTTTTAATTATGATAGAAAATATAGTTGAAGACATAAATGTGCTAACATAAATTGATCTACATTGAGGGTTCCAATGAATAATAGGAGTATTAAGAAGGCATATTAAAGTATTTTTATTATGTAGATGAAGAGTTAGGATATCCCCAACAAAAAATCTCTTTCCATGCAAGTTTAGATATTATCACCCATAAACGCTCAAGGTAGTTGGTTTATTTAAAAAATAGAAGGTGAAAATATTAAATGAATTTGGAAGTAATGATAACTTCATAAACCATGATTTTATATTTTTTTATGGTTAATTATTTATGAAAATTCCATGATTTTAAAATAACCATGGGAGACTACTTTCTAAATTTCCCTATGTTTCCCATTTCAATATTTGGAGTAGACATTGTGTTAATACTATAATGGCTCACCAACTTGAAGACTATTTAGATGAAATTTTAAGAGTTGTTGATCAACTTTAATTTAGAGGAAAACAATTTTTAACTACACATGTTACATGTGAAGTCTTCATAATTGGTGACACCTCATCAGATGCAAAATATGATTAATAAGCATGTAGATTGGCTTATGGCATAACTAATTTTAATGGACAGAAAATTGTCAAAGGTGTCTATATTTTTAGATCTACAAGAAATTATACATGACAATTTAATTTTTATGGGACATGTGAAAAGTACTTCCTCACAAAATAGATCATGATCATGTCATTTAAATAATAATAGGTAGCCAACTAATGAACATCGATCTTATAGGTATTTATATGTGCAAAACAATGAAATATATAATATGGTACATGAAATTTTAGAATCATTATTATTTATTATATTTATAGTTCTTATTATTATCTAGTGGTGATGATGTGTAGGAAGTATGCCACTTGGTGCATGTGTCTAGATTGCAAAGAGCTCAACAAGTACACTATAAAATATAAGTGTACTATTCCAATAATTAATGATTTCCTAGATGATTTTCATGGTGATATTTATTTTACATAAGTATTTATTCAATTAGAGTATCAAAAAATATAAATTAGAGATGAGGATATTAATAATACAACATTTAGGACACATGAGGGGCAATATATATTTTTGGTGATGCCTTTTGGCCTCACAAATGCACCATGTACATTTTAGAGTTTTGATTAATTCTATATTTTGGAAATTTTCATGTAATTTTTATTTGGTGATTTTTTATGAAATAGCAATATATAGTAAAACATGGAAGGAACACTTGCATCATATGAATAAGGTTTTGGAAACTCTTGAACAACATTATATTTAAGACAAGCCTTCAAAGTTCACTTTTAGAGTCAAGGAGGTGGATTACATGGCTCACATTGTTTCTCATGAAGGTTTGAAAGTGAACCCTCACAAAATCAATTCCATGGTAAAGTGGAAAGAACCTATATCCCTTAATAACCTATTGTTGTCACCAAATATTACACCCTAGAAAAATTTGTTCAAAATTCTTATAGATTTAGGCAACATGGGAACATTTCTAGGTATGTATGTGTACTTATATCTAAAATGAGCCTATAGTTTTAAAGGCTAGCTCCTTAAACATATCATGCAATTTTTATCACTTAAACTATTACCTAATTATGGGGAAAAGAGTTAGAGAATGCATAAACTAAACTTACTCTAAATGAGGTGATGGACCAAAAATTCCTTCCACATGACCATCATATTTATACCATGATGAAACAAAGCATAAAATCTAGTCTCTAAGTCTTAATAGGTTATAACATGATACTTTAAATATAGAGGTGAGATGTGAGTAGCAACACAAGGCAAATAAGCTAGAGGGAAAATTACACACTCCAAGGGCAATTTTACACTTGAAAAAGATTTAAACACTAGAATACACTCTATATTACCTATTAGGCTAGGATATCTTTCTCAAAGATGAAAGGATAAGGGAAAGAAGGATAGATAATTATCACTTCTCATCACCATACATCATTTTCAGACTTAGATAATTATTTAAAACTCAAAAATCGACTTGCATTAATGTTCAAAGGTAAAATATGACATCAATCCAGTACGGATTCACCATACATAGTGTGTCCTCTTAAAAAGGCCAAAATGGTAGCTAATTATAGAATTTAAGAGAGATAATCAACAAAAGTGAAGTCCCAAGGGGAATCAAATGAGTTAAACCTCAATTGAAATGTAGTTACAATTACCTCTACCAGTATTCTTCTTTAGAAATTCCTAATTGATCTAGGTCATCTCAAGTAATTTTAAAAATTCATTATTCCTTCAATCATGTTATACATGGTTAAAATGATGGGATAAATTTGTTTTAAGCTAAGTTTGGGTATCAATGTAGTTAAAACAATCACATCCATCTATTAGAAATGTATCCTAGTGCTAACTACTCCAAATAGGTTTATCATGGCATGCACTCTAGAGAAAATGGGTCCCTTTCATGTAGTTGGTCTTGGATATGAAAACATTGGTGTTGACATGTATGTCTTTGAGGCATCCTTTTTAATTATAGCTCTTGTTTCAATTCGATCATGCTTGAAATTTCCCCCATGCTCATGGGTTAACTATAGATGGAAAACCAATATCAAACTATTGGCTTTCCTATAGTCATTATATTATAACACTCTGATCAATGTCTGGTTCCTATTAAGTCCACATAGATACATTATGTGACTACTAGTATAGAAAATTTATAGATTCACAGACCCTTATTTTAAGAATAGTGAACACAATCACCATACAATGTTACAACCTTTAAAAGATGGACCCTGTATGTAATAAATCTATAAAATAAAGTTTTGTATTTATCTTCATTGGTGTTCGTATATGCTATTGATCACTTGTCTACACTATTATGTCTTCTTCATGGTGTTTGATCGATCTGTAATGGTGGCATGTGCCCTTTGAAAAACTTACCCTAGTTTGACCTTAATCATGTGTTAGATCTCCATGAAGTTCCTTAGATTTTATAGATTTAATTTCATTGGTTGTTGATACTTGACTCAACCTATTGATATATTGACCCATATTTCATCATTGATCTTGCTCGATACAAATGACCATGAGTCATTAATCTTGCCCTTGATTTATCAACTATGTCCAATCTTATACCACATGGTAGCCTAGTGTTTGATTTTAGGATCTATTTTTAGTCTGTCAACCTCATGTGCTTATGCCACATGTCAATCTATAAAGATCCTTTATTTCTTTATTCATCTCACACCATTAGATCAAGATGTATGATGTAATATATACCATTGGATCTGTTACGACCCACTATTTGAAAACCATCAACTATTTTATGAGCTTAAAATTGATGTCCATGATCTAGTCAAATTATGTTTGCATGATAATCATTGGCATTCATGAAACCATTAAATTTAATATCAAAAGGATTTGCTTTTATTGAGCTTAACTTGATGCTAGTGCAAACATTTTATGTTGCAAGTCCTTTAAAAGCTTATAACTTGAGATAAAAAAACTTGTCTAGACTTGAAACTTTTAGAGCACGTTCCTAGCATGAAGAAATAACTATCACTACAATCCTTTAGATCATGGGGGATTCTTAAGTAAAGATAAAATATTCATAAAAGATCTATTTCATTCATTCTTGGATGACATCCTAGATGACCTAGCTCCTTAGACTCATCAAACTAAACTTTGAAGGCTTAAATCGCAAGATAGAATGATCATTGAGATATTAAACTTACAGAGCATGATATTGGAGCTAAATAAATTGATCATGCATGTTTTGATGATCATGCAAGTCTTTTTGAGCATATCTAAAAAATTCACAAGTTGTTCTATTATGGTTTCCATGTGAAGTCTTGATGATAGTCTCACTTCATAAATCTTGTTAATGAAATTTAGCATCTCCAAATTGACTCCTTAAGGCCTATATAGACCCTTCTCATGATCTTGGCTTGCATTGATCACCATGAAGACCTTCCAATTGCATATATGACTCTCAAATGACCCATAAGACACTATGACATAAGGACCGAGCTACACTATGACCAAATCTAGAATGGCATATAAAATGACATCAAATGACCTACAACATACACTATATCATTATAGAAATCCCCTATACAAGGTTTTGACTATAGGGGGTTGACCCATTTTTTCCTGAGGTAAAATGGTCAACACCTACCAAGATTCTTAAGGTTTAGGGGTTATTATTGTAAATTTGTAATAAATTATGGTAGCATATAAATGACACTAAAAACAATATTAAATAAATATATTTTCCATTATAATGAGGTATCTACCAAGGAATTTAAAAATTTTAAGGAGCCTATGTGCACAACATCATTTCTATCTATCCAAATATTCTTCATAACCTTTATTTTTAAATGTGATTCCTAAGGGTATGGTATGGGTATAATAATCATGCAAGAAGGAAATTTCATTGCATTTGATAGTTTTTAACTCAAAGTTAAGAATATGTTGAATAAAATTTATGAGAAGGAAATGATGGATATCCTTCATGTAGTTAAACAAGACACTTCAAGGTGAAAATAGATAACAAGTCTCTAAAATAATTATTAAAATATTTTTTATCATATGAAGAATGGAAAAAATGGGTCACAAATATGTTGGGTTATGATTTTAAGATCATTTAAAATAAATATAAGGGGATTGTAGTGGTTGATGTACTATCTAGGAGGGATGAGTCCATATAGGTATTATGGTGTGCCATGTCTATATTATACACATATTGGGTTAACCTAAAATTATCATAATGTAAAAATGAAATAGATATAAAAGTATATCATTCAAAAGATACAAAAACATCCAAGCATGTCATAAAATAAATTATGGAAAGGGGATAATTTATGGTATAAAGTTAGGTTGTACCTATGCAAGAACTTAACCTTTAAAAATAAAGTTATTTTAGAGCTCCATGATTCTATAGTGGGATGAAATTTTGGATTCATAAAGACTCATAATATAAATAAGTATGATTTATTTTTCTAAGGATTAAAATTGGATATTCAATAATTTTTGGTAGAATGCATGGTGTGTTAGAAAAACAAGGGTGAGAGAATTAAGATCCTTAGTATTCTAAAACCACTATCTATTCCTATTTAGTGGTGGGAGGAGGTTTCCATGGGTTTCATTATAGAATTTACTAAATCTAGATGGAAAAACCTCATCATGGTGGTCATGGAGATACTAAAAAAACATACTCATTTTTGTGCCTTATCACATTTGTTTATAGCTACTACAATAGAAATATATTTTATGGATATAATTTAGAAGTTACATGGAATACCAAATATAATAGTAATTAATCATGATCGTACATTTACTATTAATTTTTGAATTTATTTATTCTCATGTTTGGGGACTTATCTAGTTCATATCTCATTATATCATTCCCAACCTAGTGAGAAAACTAATGTGATAAACAAGTATTTAGAGGGTTGTCTTCATTTCCATACCTTAAAAAGATAATAAAAATGGGTTTAATGGTTTTTGTATAAAATAAAAAATGCATCATGTCTATAAATCAATCCTGGCTTAAAGAACATAGAGCTTACTAAACTTATGATTAGGAATACATTTGTTAAGTAGGGGCATGACCAATATGGGGATCCACTAGAACCTATTAAGGGATCACTTGTCACAATACACCATGCTAGGAAGGGTTCCAAATCCTACAATCTAACATAATAATGCAACAACCCTAAAAGAGTCCTAGGTTTAATGTTCACTCTATTCTAATAAAAAAGAAAGTAAATATAATCTAGTGAACACCAAAGATTTTGGCAGAGTGGGGGTTATAAATAAAACAAACTAAACTAAACATGCATAAAATACATATACTCACATAAATATATATAGAATCCTATAGAATGGAATAAAAAAGTGTAATTGTATTATCTATCTACTCTTACAAAGGATAAATAAAATTAGGATTACTTATCTTAAAGATGAACCTGTTGAGCTTCAATCTCTCCCTTGGCCAAGGTGATTCACAAAAGATTGTTGCGATATGTAAGGATAAAAAATATAAATCATCTCTAGGATATACAACCTATCTATGCATCTAAAAGACTTCTCCATAAGACAAGATTTGTATCTCCAAAGAAAGTATGGAACCCTAAGCTTTATTTCTTAAGTAGAATGGTTAATAATTAGATGTTTATTTACACTTATTATTTTTCACTTATTTTATTATAAATGGTTGTAAATGAACTTGTATATATAGGTAGATCTTTCCCTAAATCCTTTTGAATATGTCAACTATAAACGGTCAACCAAATTGACCTTGTATGTTTTCAAGAGATAATTCACTATGTCCCAAGCTAGGTCGACTGAAGGGCTAAAAAATATCTTAATGAAAAATACCTCTAAATAGTATACGGTCAACCCAATCAATCCTATATAGTATTCAAAGGTTGAAAACTATATACGATCGACCCAGTCGACCTAGTATATCCAATTAGTTGAAAGGAGGTCAAGGTAAGATCATGGAGGATAAGGCATGGAAAATGTCTAGATGGGTAAGACTAAGAATAATAAGCTTTAGTTAAATGGTTTTAGGATAGAAGTGTGTAAATGATAAGTGGTAAAATGTATAATAATCTTACAAAGCACCAATGGTCTACCCACCCCTTTCTTAGCATACACCTTAAGGCATGCACTTAAAGAGATTGATACTTGATAGGTTCCTGCAAGATAAAGAGTGCCAGTAATTGTTAAAATTTTGAAAATATTATGTGTATACATATGTCCCACTCAAAGATATCTATGAATCATGTAAGTCTAACACATGATGGTACTTTGTTAATATAACATGTTAACACATAATGTTGATGTTAAGTAAAGTGTAGTAAGTAGAAAATAAGATTAAGGAAAGGACAAAAGTAAAAAACACATACCTTTACTTACCTTAGTGTTATAGATAAATAAGTGGACTACAAGAGAAAGTGAAGGCATCCAACATGAAGAACATTAGGTGAACCTATAGAAGCTAGTGCCAAAAATAGCTATAAATCAAAATTTTTGGAATATAGGCATATAATAGTGGAAAATATTCTCTACATCATCATGAATCCAACACATTTTATGGTTTTAAAAATGGATGAGTAGAAACATAGATATAGGCAAAAGAAAGAATCTGCTAAAAAATAATTAAAGAATTTAAATTTTGAAAAGTGTTTTTAAATAGGGGAAAAAGAAGTCATTTAGTTATTTTGACTTGTGAAAGAGAGAAAAATGAGCTTTGGAGACCAAATGAGCTAGGATGGTGAGGATACAATAGGCTAGATGAGGAGGGGCTCTAAGAGTGGTAGCGGTTGCGCTATAGGTATACAACTATGAATATTAAGCCAAATTTTGAGTATTTTGTTGAATTTAGTTTATTTTTAGAAAAAAATAATTTTCAACATTTCTAGATGTCAAAATGAAGCAAAAATGGATTATATTGGTAGTAAAAACCAATTATGAAAATGGGCTTGAAGTAATTAGGAATAAAATTGTAATAAGGCACTTTTTAAGAAAAATGCAAGGGGTTAGTAGCTAAAAACTAGGTTAACCTAGTCCACCTAGTAGATTGAAAATATGTAAAATCCAAACTACCAACCTAGTAGGTGTGTGTTGACCCTATACATTTTATAGACTACCAACCTAGTATAGTTTGCCAACTAATCCAAAAAGTCTAGAATGACAATGTAGTACTAGGGAGGGGAAAATAAGATGGTTGACTTATATTTGAGTCAATAAGTCAAAAAATAGGGAAATTTTGGTCAAACTAATTTGACCAAAGAACCAGATTTGCACAAAAATGCATGCAAAAGGCTGAAAGAAGGATAAAATGGCATAAATTGACCAAGGCAAAAAAGGACCAAATAGGCTAAAATTATGTAACAATTAATGAATTAAATCAATTTAGGCTTATTTTTTTATTAAAATTATAAAAATAATGTATTTAGAGTATACATGACATGGAGGATCTAATACATCTTTTTATTGTTTCGTGATTGTAGGGGTGACCCAAGTTCTATAGATTGGTATACATGTCTTAGATACTAAATATACTAGAATGTCTAACCATAGGCGATAAAGCAAGGATAGTAGTTATAGGTGTGGAAGGGATAGCTGACATATACAAGAATCCCCTTAGTATGGATCTATTAGTCATGTTCCTTGGATTCTAGGAATGATTGACTAATACTTTTAGATGAGAGGTGGATGGGGATGTGATAGAGGTACCTATAAATCTAGAGGATGTGTATTCTATCTTAGGGCTACCATTGATATGAGTATCAATGACTAAAGGCATATTAGATAGCCTAGAGGAAAGGAGAGCCTTAGTCATGTGGGATATATGATCATATATGATATTATCAAGTAAATGAGTTAGTATGTTCGATGTATATGCATCATAGATTATGGATATATAGAAGGCTATGATAGGACTTATGACATAGCGAGTGTTATGTCACAAGCTAAATGGTAAGGTACCACTATTCATGGTATCCTTGAGAAAGATGATTCTAGAGGAGGGTGTATTATATGATCTTGAAACTATCATCTAGGTCAAGCACATACATGATCTATATGAGGTGATGGTTAGAGGATAAAAATGATAAGATTTATCATATAATTGATGGCTTAGATATATGAAAGTTTTCCCATGTATCGACCAATTGGTTTACCCCATATGGTCAATGATAGGTTACCTTTAGTGTAGATATGGATAGAGGACCAGGTAGCATAGGTCATGTTCCACATACTAACATTATACATGGTGAGATGAATATACATAGTGGGGTAGCCATATGGGCACATAGAGACTATATGGATGAGCTAGTACATAGTTACACCATCTACAGTGAGGATAGAGGTCATTGGATATTATACTTGGTGGATAAAGCCACCTCTGATGGCATGGGTGCTAGGATAAATAGGCTTACCTCATCTAGTGGTACCAATATTAATGCCTAAGTATTGGGTTTAGTATATGAGAGAAATATGATAGAGGATGGGACTAGGGTCACTAATCATGAGTTTGATGATCAAACCATGTCATGAGCAACCTTGGACTAGGTGAACACAACAAGGAATAGAGCAAGAGGAAAGGGATGTGGAATTAGTGGCACCAGAGATGCCACCACCATCTCTATATTGAGATGAGTTATGACCATCGAGGACATGGAATTTATGGAGGTAGGATGAGAAAGAGAGAGTGGAGACTATTTCCATCCCTACTAACCTAGTAGGTGAGCTAGAGGAGAGCTAGGTGATAGAGAGGCCATTCAAGTGTAGTTTGAGGTAGATGCAAGCCATGATAGCTAGATTTGGGTTGAAGAGGTAACCTATATAAGAGGTACTTGGAGGTCATGTAGATGGAGAGATTGAGTTAAGAAGTCATGTCGATGGTGAGACCATAGTGGCTAAGACATAAATAGCTAATAAAGATGAAAAAATTATTGCTTAAGTTTTTATTTTGAAATAGAGAATATAGGTAGATAGATATTGTGAGATATGATAGTGATCAAGTATCTATTTGGGTGTGATTTTATAGGTGTATCTAAGGATGAGGAGAGATAGGTGTCCATTATGAAGGAAACACTCCATGACATCTTAGATGAGACTCTATAGCCATATGACCCTAGTACATTAGAGGACCCTAGTGTACCATCTGCCCCAACTCAAGTGAGCTAGTTTAGATTAGCTAGAAAGGTAGTGAGGCAAATACAAGTATAGAGAGAGAGGATGTAGCCACCCACAAAGATGGGTGTAGGTGAGATATGGGCATAGTAGGCATTGGTAGAGGAGATATTTTTGCATCTAGTTATAGTGATGTAGATGACACAAGCATATACAGTAATATAGACCTAATTAGCATAGGCACATATATTGACCCAGATTGAGTTGGCATAGGCATAGGTACAGATAGTGCACCTACAAAGAAGGTATAAGTATAGGGAATAATATCTTAGATGGAATATTTATAAGATACTATTCATAGGATTTAGGTCAAGACCTTAATAAGTAGTGTGGCTAGTCTATGAGATAGATAGGATGGATCCCAGCCATAGAGCTAGAACATTGTATAGAGTTTTACTTGTTGTATCAAAACTCATGAGATGTATATATATGATGTATCATTTTGGCATATTGATTTTGATTGTGTATGTTATCATTATCATGGTTATGGATGCTTTGGATATATTTATTTCTAGCACATGTGTTTACCTTTTTTTGTATATGCTATAGGAAATATATGAGATGTGGTTTATTTTCTAGCATTATATAAAACACACGCATGGTTATAAAAAAAATTTGTAAAAATATAATAAATCAAAAATGTTGAAACACTATTTCAAGTTGGGAAATGTGTAATAATAAGAAAATGACTAAGTATAAAGAACCAAGGGATGGTAAAACAAGATGGTTAAAAAGGAATTTGTTTTTAAACCAAAGTGAAATATTTTTGCACAAAATTAAAACAAGTAAAATCATACTAAATCATGTTGGAAAGTATGAAAATAATGTAATAAAATGGATGGTGTGTAAAAGGGCAAAATTTTTATAAAAATAAATAAATTAAGTCAATCAATTATACTAAATCACATTGGGAAGTATAAGAGAAAAACAAAATTAGCAAAATATTGATCTTAAATTTATCATACTAATTCAAGATGGGAAGTATGAAGAAATCAATAAATGGTTAGATTATTACATGCACTTATAAAATAAGAAGATAAAATAAAAATAGAAATGAAGTAAGCATAAAACATACTAAATCAAGCTAGGAAACATGTCAATGATGTGTAACTTCATATTCAATCACATCTTATCTCATATTTGACACATGTAATCTCGTTTATGATATGATTTATTGGAAAATTTTGTGAGGAATGTTAGGTCCTATCCATGGTCTTACACTATGACTCATAAAGAGAACACCACTTGGGTGGAAAAAGGATGTGAGTAATAGGAAGGAAAAAGGTGGTAATTTGTGAGGAATGTTAGGTCCTATCCATAATCTTATAATGCAACTCAAATGAAATCCCAAGGGGAGTCATTAGTAGACAAAATAATATTTCCCAAGAGAAAATATGAGGGATATTGGTAATGAAAAAGAGAGTGTAAAAATCAATACTTAGGCATCTTATTAGAAGACCTTAGGAGATGAGAGGCATACTAAGGTCATGAGAAAACACTATGTGACTAGTGACCATCAATGTACAAAGGAAACCTATTTTCTAAGCTTTGTAGGTAGATAAATGTGCTACTAAGATCAAATCATGAAGGTATATTGGTATGAAAAAATTAAAATGGACTTACCTTCCCATGATGTGTTCCTCATTCTTCAAGACCCCTTACAGATCCATCAGTCTACTATGAAGATTAGGATCTTGTGTGAGAAATTAGGTAGCACTAAAATATTTTTTAATTCTCCTTTTCTAATCTACTAGCCTACTGTACCCCAAATGAACTCGACTCTATCATGAGACCAACTATTGAGTTTGAGCTTGGACTAAAAGAAGGAAATGTGCTTTGAATCATGTCTTTAAGTGTGATTTGAATTTTAAAAATATTTTTTCCCTTTTATATCATTGCCTTCTATAAAATGATTTGGCTTTTAACTTTTTGTGGATTTTGAAGATTCCTCCACCATATAGATTTAGAATGACCAATCATGAGAGATGTAGTGATAAACATGAATGAGATTTAGGATAAGGATAAAGGAAGATAAGTAACCAAAGATAAAGACTAATTAGAACACTTAGGCTTAATAATGAACTAACATGTGATCTCAAGTCTCAATCATGTATAAGATTAGTTTACAAAAAAAGAATAAGGGAAAAAGGAGATCCAAATTAGACTGGTATAAGGAAGTTATAATCATATGCAGTTGTTTGCTAAATAATCATATGGTAAAATGAGATAAGAACCAAAGGGAATAGGGTTTGTATAACCAAGTCACAATGATAATTGTTGTCCCCCAAAAAAAATATCACTCATTTTTGGAACAACATTTAAACTATTTTGGTCTTACAGACCAAAACTGTCTCTTCCCTTTCTGAAATTTGTCTTGGGCATTCAAATTCCTCATTTTTCAAACTTCTCAAATTTCTACGGACTCTACAGGAAGGTTCATTTCTATAGGTTCAAAGACTTCTGTAGGTAGGTTTAACCAAAAGAATCAGTTTCTAACACTTGGTCATTTTCAAGATTGGTTTCGTGCCTTGGTTTAATTAAAAATCTCCATCGACAAGAAACTAAGCAAAGAAGGCTTGAACCATTGAACCATTGAACCACTTTGGTTCAAAGGTTCAACGAGTTCAAAGTTTAATAGGTTTAACACTTTTGGTTCAACAGTGGGTTTAATCAAAGGAACGGTTCAATGGCTTGGTTCAACCAAGCAGTTTAATGCTTTGTTTCACTCAGTTGGTTCATCCACTTTGTTTCAATGCTTTGGTTCATCCTTTGGTTCCATCAAATGGTTCATCAATTGGTTCAAAGGCATTGTTTGAACCATTGAACCAAAGCTTGGTTCAATATTTGTTCAATTCTTCAGTTCATTCGATTGGTTCATTGGTTTGAACCATTTTGGTTCAAAGCTTGGTTCAGCTTGGTTCAATGGAGCGGTTCAACAGAGCTGTTCAATGGATTGGTTCAATGGATTGGTTCAATCAAATGGTTTAATGACTTGGTTCAACCAAGCGGTTCATTCAGACGGTTCAAAGGAGTGATTCAATGCAAAAATTCAAAAAAGCCTCCTGAAGGACAAGTGCCCTTATGAAGGGCACTTGGTCAACAAAAGTACCCTTTAGAAGGGTTAATTTCAAAGAAGATAGTTAAAGTAAATTCCTTAATAATTTTATTTAAGGCAAACAAAGGCATAATTCTTTTGGACTTTTGTCTGAAGGAATTCCTTTAGACAAAAAGTCTGAAAGAATTCAGAGAAGCTGCAGGCAGAAAGCCCAAAGAAATTTCCAAGGAAACAAATCAATTTTGTGAACTTTTTGTTTATGAGAAGTAATTTCATAGAATTTTTGTCCATGAGAAATTATCCATAGATTTTTGTCCATGGGAAATTGCTCGTGAAGAAAGCCTAAGGAAAATACCCATAGAGAAAGCCTGAGAAATAGTCTGTAGGAAAGCTACAAGAGACTGCCAAAGATAAAAGGCCACTAAAGGACGTCAAAGGGTAGGTGCCCTTGTGAGGGACTCTCAACAACCAACTTAAAGGACACTCCCCCAAAGTTGAAGGGTCACCTTCCCTTCAGGAGGATGGAGAATAGGAAAATGGAAGAAGGATCAAGGGGTGATGCGCCCGAAGACGTCAAATTCAAGACAATGAGCTAGCCATTGAAAACATAGTGATGGGTGAGTGAACACCAATTTTAAAGCTCATAAAATAGTCATTGATCCTTTGAATCTATAGACTTGAATGTATTCATAGGATTTAAGGCCAAGGCCAACAAAAATTGAGTAAAGAATAGAACAACAAATTGAATCTAGGACCCGATTCAATTAACCAAAAAAGGAGGAATGATGAAGGAAGGATCAGATTGCCAGGTGGACATTGAAAGTTGCAAACTTTCAATAGCGTGACTTGTTTCTCTGCATTGAGAAAAACAAAGGGGTAGATGCCCCTAATTTCCAGCCTATCTTCCTAACATTTTTCAATGCAACATGATGTGTTACTGTTCCTGAGTCCTTCTTGAAGAGGCTATATAAGGGACTCTCTTTTATTGTAAATGGATCTCTTTTTGACAATTAGAATGAAACTCTACCCAAATTGAAAGGCATTACTAAGACATTGAGCTCAGATTGTTGATCATATTTTGTTATTGGAATAAGAAAGCAAGTGATTTTTCAGACTTTGCGCTGTGATATCTTTGTTGTTGAGGAAACTATTCTTATGTATTTTTTCTTGATATATATTCTATTCCTTTAATTCAACAAGTAGAATTAGTGACAGCAGTCAAGAAGGTGTCTTGAAGTCAACTATGGAGAGACTTTGTGCCCCCATAATTGCCTTTCAGTGTGTTTTCTTTTCATTTCTATGTAAAGGACCTTGGGATGACTTTGTGCCTTCATTGTCCTTTGTATCTCACTCTTGAGTAATTCAAGTGGAGACTTTGTGTTGCATCTTAATTTGTTGGTTACTACGTCCTTGGTTACATTTTCCATTTACTGCCAAGAGTATTCTTGTGGCTTGTTGAATAGTACTTCTGAAAGAAGTGTGTTTTCTATCATTTCCCTTGAGTTTTTCCTTTGATATGCACGCATCATCTCTAAAGAAAGAGAGATGGATGGTTTGTCCTACCCTTGTGTATTATTTTCTATATATATATATATATATATCATACCTATAGGGAACCTCCCCTTGATGAGAGGAGAGATCAGTCCCCTTTTGATGTGGTAAACCTACATATTTGGATGACTAATCTTTCTACTTTGGCTGATCAGACCTATTTTGTTTTTCATTACACTGATCGACAAAATATTCAACCAACAGTTTTTGGTGACTCTGCTAGGGATATACATAATTTTGTGCAATTTAGAACCTCAAGTTTTCGATTAAAACATCACTTGTGTCTTACCCATTATCATTATAACCCTTATCCATTATAGATTTTAATGACTCCATTACTTGTCTTACCCATTATCCATTTATAGCCCTACCATCTTCCTCCACCTCCATTATTTTATTTGGTCTATAAAACCAGAGTTGCTGGGAAAGAGTGTGCAATTTAAAGCCTCAAGCTTCAAACTGAAGCAAGGTCAATTCTTTTACATTTTTGTTTCAAAATATGGTAGATTCAAGGTATACACAAAGCCAAAGGGCTAAAGGTATTATTGACCCTATATTCGAGTTGGTACAATAAAATAATTTTGATCTATTTCCTTCACCATCTCATCTCCAATGAACCAAGAGCTTTCCTCCTACTAAAGTCAGATCTCCATTGCCAGACAAAGTATCCACTTCTATTGTTGATAAAGCTTTGCCAATAATTACCCCTCTGAGATTTGTTATTCCTCCTTTTCATAATCTTATAATGGTAGTTCAAGGCCCCTGGGGTAATGCTTTTGGTCCTCTCAATCTTACTCCACCTCTATATGAGCTTCCACATAATTCAAGGAAGAATTTCCCCAAATTCTATGGTGATGGGAAAGTTCATCCTGATGAACACATTGCAGCCTTCAACATAGCTTGTGGAGTAATTAGAGTAGAATTTGAAGATGTAGCAGTCAGGCTTTTTGTGGAGACACTATAAGGTGCTACTGTAGATTGGTTTTATCATCCATTGGCTTGGTCAGTAACTGATTAGAATACCCTCAAAGCTATGTTTGAAGCTAGATTCAAACCTGTAGAAGATGCACATGCACTTCTGGCTCAACTTACACAAATGAAGAAAGAGCCTCATGAACCAATGAGGGACTTCATAGCCAAATTTGACAAACTGAGGAATAGAATTCATGTAATTGCTTGACCTACAGCTGAAAATCTCAAATGCTTCTTCATTAATTCTTAGTTGCCTAAACTAAGTTTTCTCTTGAGATGTGCTAGTCAAATAGATCTTGCTACAGCTCAACTTTTGGCCACTGAGGTAGAAGATGATCTCATCTTAGTAGGTAAGATAAGAAGAGATCCAAATAGAAATAGATCTTTATCATCTTCTAAATATTCATCCATAGGCACCACTAATCCAATGGTGCAAAAGCTGGCAAATGAACTACAAGCGTTGAAAAGACAAATGGCATAAGGAATGTCTTCTACTACTTCATACAGAGTTATGCCAAGAAGGACATTTCCAAAATAGTCATATCAAGGCAATATTACTAGGAATCAAGGGCAACCAGATTGTCTTCCTCCCCCATAAGGGAAACTTGCCCTTGAAGCTCCTCCAACCAACTCAACAATTGGATATTTGGAAATAGAACATTCTCTTTCCAACCTAAGTTTGAGCAAGAAAATGATGTCGATATCTTCATGGAGGATCAAGAAGAATTAGCTAGCAACTCCCACATTGGTTTCTTAAACAACCAAGATGAACCCGAAAGAAAACGAGAAGCTATTGATGGATCATATGCAGTGTTTACTAGCTCCAAAAACCAATCAGTGTAGCAAGCTAATAAAAAGAAGATAGAGGAGCAACCTCAACCAACAATTACAATTTCTAAACATGGAACCACTTTACCTTTCTAATCAAAGGATTTGGTGATCACCCAAAATGTAAGTACATCAATTTCACCATTACCTTCTACTTTAATTTCACAAACCAGTCCTCCTCCCATTCCTCCTAAAACCCAAAAGGTTGAAATGCTTTCTTTTGTTCCTAGTCCAATTCAACCATTTGACATAATTGATCATGTCAAGAAGACCAAAATACAAATGTCTAAATTTGAATACTTACAGTCTAATCCTAATCAATTGGATAAGTTGGTCCAATGTATCAAGAACCAAACCATCCTTGTAGGGCAAAAAGCTAAAAAGATAATTCTTGATTCTCTAAAGAACATGCCCATTCTAAATAATCTTGTTATTACTCCTCTAACTACCCCTGGGAAAATAGAACCTTTATATTTTTCCTTATTGATAAATGGTTATCAACTCAACATTTGCATCATAAACTCAGGCACATCTAACAATGTCATGCCTACTAAAGTAGCTGAGTCTCTTGGTCTCACACTGACCAAGACATTTGGGAGATGTTTCTTCATGGAGAATAAGCAAGTACCATTGCTGGGGCAAATCAAAGATACCCAATTTGCATTTAGACCTTTCCAGATAAGAGAATAAGGATGACTATCTTGGTGGCTGATGTCCCAGCATCCTATGTCATTTTCCTTGGATGAAATTTCTGCAAGGATGTGGGAGGAGAACTAAGCATTGCCTGTCTAAAGTAAAGATCCCTGTCCAAGGTGTAATGAAGATATTGCTCCTTGAAAAGGAGGCAAAATATGTGGTCACCCAAACATCATCCCCTGTAGTACAAATTTTGTTTGAGTCTTCAAGTAGGGGTAATTATTTCTTTACCATAGAGGATGTTCATGTTTCTACAGATGAAAGTCCTATAACTAACAATCTAGGAATTGATCCAAATAAGAATTTAGGAGAATTGGTAGGGCAAATTATAAGTAAGGAAGGATCTTCCATCTCTAATGAAGAGAAATTTGATAGGAGATCAGCTTTTGATGATGCTTCAATCTTGAAATCCAATGGCAACAATTTTTCCACCAATGATGGAGTTGGGACTATGTTGATATCTCCTTAAGGAGACATTATTCCTTCATGTAATTTACAAGTCAACAACACCAACAACATAGCTAGATGAAAATATCTATTTTTCAAATTGAAGATTGCTCAAGATGAAGAAATCAAACTCCTTCACATCAAAGGAGATGCTAAGCTGATAACTTGTTAAAAGTTTGATATGGACAATTCGATCATATGCTAGACTAAACCAGAAGAATAACCAAATATGGTAATGGACCATGCTACTACAAATCAGAATCAGGCAAAGGAACCCTTTGCTAAGAAATCAAGGAGTTATGGCTTTCAAATTGAAGACCACATCTTGCCATGGGGCAAGAAGAAGAAAGAGTCAATAGGAAGATACAAAAAATCAATTTCCTGGTGGAGAGCTCCATTCACTTGTCACTATTTTTGGGGACAAAATGTCTTCTTCCTGGTTTACCAAGATGGCACACTATTTTCACTATCTCTCAAGAATCAACATTTGAAATACTTTAATTCTTGAATTATCAGATCATTTCATCTATACATATGTATATTTGTATAGTTTTTAATTCTATTTTGTTTTGTTTGTTCTTATTTTTGATGCCTTCCATTTCTAGGTAGCATGACTCCATAACCCAATGGTACATATGAAGACACTGGAGATTATAGATTCTAATCCCTTCAATTGATAGAAGTTCCCCAAATGGAGCCAACTATTGTCCCCCAAAAAAATATCACTCATTTTTGGGACAACATTTGAACTATTTTGGTCTTACATACCAAAATTATCTCTTCCCTTTCTAAAATTTATCTTGGGCATTCAAATTCCTCATTTTTCAAACTTCTCATATTTCTATAGACTCTATAGGTAGAATCATTTCTATAGGTTCAAAGACTTCTACAGGCAGGTTCAACCAAAAGAATTAGTTTCTAACACTTGGTCATTTTCGGGATTGGCTCAGTGCCTTGGTTCCATCAAAAATCTCCATCAGCAAGAATCTAAGCAAAGAAGGCTTAAACCATTGAACCATTAAACCACTTTGGTTTAAAGGTTCAATGAGTTCAAAGTTTAATAGGTTCAACACTTTTAGTTCAATGGTGGGTTCAATCAAAATAATAGTTCAATGGCTTGGTTTAACCAAGCGGTTCAACACTTTGTTTCACTTAGTTGGTTAAACTACTTTGTTTCAATGCTTTGGTTCATCCTTTGGCTCAATAAAATGGTTTATCAGTTGGTTGAAAGGCTTCATTTGAACTATTGAGTCAAATCTTGGTTCAACATTTGGTTTAATGCTTTAGTTCATTCAATTGGTTCATCGGCTTGAACCATCAGCTTGAACCATTTTGTTTCAAAGCTTGGTTCATCAGCTTGGTTCAATGGAGTGGTTCAATGGAGTGGTTTAATGGATTGGTTCAATGTTTGGTTCAATCAAATGGTTTAATGGCTTGGTTCAACTAGGTAGTTCATTCAAACGGTTCAAAAGAGCAATTTAATGCAAAAATTCAAAGAAGCCTCCCGAAGGACAAGTGCCCTTATGGAGGGCACTTGGTCAAAAAAAGTACCCTTTAAAAGGGTCATTTTCAAAGAAGACAGTTAAGGTAAATTCTTTGAAAATTTTGTTTAAGGTAGATAAAGGCATAATTCTTTTAGACTTTTGTCTGAAGGAATTCCTTCAGAGAAGCTGCAGGCAGAAAGGCTGAAGAAATTTCCAAGGAGACAAATCAATTCTGTGGAATTTTTGTCTACAAGAAGTAATTATGTAGAATTTTTGTTCATGGGAAATTGTCTATAGATTTTTGTCCATAGGAAAATGCCCATGGAGAAAGCCTAGGGAGAATACCTGTAGAGAAAGCCCAAGAAACAGTTTGTAGGAAAGCCGCGAGAGACTGCCAAAGATAAAAGGACCCCGAAGGGTAGGTGCCCTTATGGGGGACTCTCACTAGCCAACTTAAAGGACACTCCCCTAAAGTTGAAGGGTCACCTTTCCTTCAGGAGGATGCAAAATAGGAAAGCCGAAGAAGGACCAAGGGGTGACGTGCTTGTAGACGTCAAATTCAAGACAGTGAACTAGCTGTTGAAAATGTAGTGATGGGCACATGAACGTCAATTTTAAAGCTGATAAAATAGCTATTGATCCTTTGAATCTATAGACCTGAATGCATTCATAGGCCTTAAGGCCAAGGCCAATAGAAAGTGCCTAAAGAATAGAATAACAACTTGAATCTAAGCCCTGATTTAATTAACTAGAAAATAAGGAATGATGAAGGAAGGATCAGGTCACCAAGTGGACATTGAAAGTTGTAAACTTTCAATAGCATGACTTGTTTCTCTGCATTGAGAAAAATAAATGGGTAGATGCCCCTAATTTCCAGCCTATCTTCCTAATAGTTTTCAACACAACATGATGTGTTACTGTTCCTGAGTCCTTCTTGAAGAGGCTATATAAGGGACTCCCTTTTATTGTAAATGGATCTCTTTTTGACAATCAGAACGAAACTCTACCCAAATTGAAAGGCATTACTGAGACTTTGAGCTTAGATTATTGATCATATTTTGTTATTGGAATAAGAAAGTAAGTGATTTTTTAGACTTTGTGTTGTGATATCTTTATTGTTGAGGAAACTATTCTTATGTATTTTTCCTTAATATATCTTTTATTCCTTTAATTCAACAATTAGAATTAGTGATAGCAGTTAGAAAGGTGTCCCGAAGTCAACTGTGGAGAGACTTTATGCCCCCATAATTGCCTCTCAGTGTGTTTTCTTTTCATTTCTATGTAAAGGACCTTGGGATGACTTTGTTCTCTCATTGTCCTTCATATCTCACTCTTGAGCAATTCAGGTGGAGACTTTGTGCTACATCTCAATTTTTTGGTTACTACATCCTTGGTTACATTTTGCATTTACTACCAAGAGTATTCTTGTGGCTTGCTAAATATTACTTTTGAAAGAAGAGGAGTGCTTTTTGTCATTTCCCTTGAGTTTTTCCTTTGATCCACACACATCATCTCTTAAGAAAGAGAGATGGATGGTTTATCCTACCCTTGAGTATTATTTTATATATATATATATATATATATGTATATATAACATACCTATAGGGAACCTCCCCTTGATGAGAGGAGAGATCAGTCCCCTTTTGATGTGGTAAACCTACACATTTGGATGACTAATCTTCCTACTTTGGCTGATCAGACCTATTTTGTTTATTAGTACGTTGATCGACAAAATATTCAACCAACAATAATTATCCATGAAAAATAGAGACAAGAAAGCAAACAATCATTAAGACATAAGAAGAGAGCCTCGATAAAAACACAAGAAAGTAAGAAGAAGCAATGATAAATAAATACAATCATATGCAAATATGAATGACAAGATAAGCAAGATATAGTACAAAAAATAAAAAGATCACCATATAAAAAATATATATTAATATGACAAAATGTCAAATGATGTAACAGATAGATAAAAATAAAATTGGAGCACACATCCAATCAAAATGTAAATGTAAAGACACCATGCATGTGCTCATAAGTACTAATAAATTTGTCCACACATTATCCAAGATATTAGATAAATCTCTATGAATTTGGATATGAAATAATGCTTGTTTCATCAATCTTCAATGAAAACTAGGAAAATACTTCTCTTCTAATCTCCTCAACTAAAAAAATAAGAATATTTGATGGATCATGTTAAGGAAAATTAGGTAATGGATGCTTGGGAGGATTTTTAAGAGTAGGTTCTATGGAAGATATATGAATCACAAGTGGATAAGGATCCATGGGTGAGGGACTCATAGGTCAAGAAGGATACATAGGTGAAGGAATAATGATTAGAGGCATAAAAGGTGATGAAGGGACAATAAGAGGGGATGAAACCACTTGAGGTATATCGATGGGAGAAGAAGGAGGGGCCATATTATAGGAATGACCTATGAGAGGAATAGAAGAAGGTTAAATAATAGCTATAGGGTGATCCTTAAGATGTTGAAATATGAAACAATGATGATTTTGATGGGTGCCACATTGGTGCTATAAACAATACACATCACCATACTTAGGTATATATTTAGGTAGAACCTTTGGAGGAGGTATGGATTTAATTGAGGCATGAGAAGAAGAATATAAAATATAAATATATTGTCACAACTTATGATAATGGGTAGAAGAATAATTATCTATCCCATGGAAGAAAAAAATATGCTTGTGAGTGGTCTTAGGATAAGCACTTATAGAAGGAGGTATAACAAAAGTGGAAGAAGCTAGAGAAGACTCATTGTCCCATTTGGTCGGTAATGAAGCCATGTTAAGCAAGGGAAGAAAACCATCACAAGGTGAAGGTAGTGATGAAATAATAATGAAACTAGGATAAATGGAAGGAACAATGGATGAAAATTAGGGATAAGATCAACAATAGTAGGATCAGGAACATGCTCAACTATAACAAGAGTGGGAAGAGGATCAACTATAGTGAGAGTGAGAATGGGCTCTGATAATAGCACTACTGAGGAAGGAGTATGATCTATAGAAGGTCTAAAAAGGGTCACACTAATATTAGGATTAAACCAACTATGGTGATTAGGGAATATATAAAAATGGTAAGGCTTGGTCATAACATGATCCATGGGCTTACTCCTAGGAGGCTCCTAAAAAACTAGAGGTTTTGGCACCATATCTACCCTATCATAAAGAGGAAAAATACTAAAATTAGGAACTATAAATGAAGTAATATAAGAATATACATGAAAAGACTCAATTAAATAATAATGATAACAAATAATCTTGGAATCATGAGCTAGTTTAAGATAACCTAAAAGTGGATCATCTAAGTAATAACCATTATCTTAATCTAGGGTATGAAGATTAATGACTCAAGTAGAAATAACCTTGTCATTTTAGGAAGTGTGGTGAATAAAATGTTGAGTCTTGGTCAAGACTATGTGAATATCATTGTAAAGAGGCTTGCGAGAATGAGGCTACAAGGAAGCAAGAATTTGTGAGATGAAATGAGGTGAGAGATCAAAAATTTTAATCTTTAATTTAATCTCATTGGGCTCACCATAATAATAATCTAATAGGTTAATATGAATGTTCCCAATGATTTTGGTATGCCCATTGTAACCTTGGGTTGAATTAATAGGAAAATTAAAACATTGTGACTCACAAAATAGAATGCTAGGTAAAGGTTCAAGAGTAGGAATCTTGAAGACACCATGGTCTTGGAATTGTTTGAAATTAAAAGGCTTAGTGACACCCTAAATATTATAAATGGATCCATTATGAGGTAATTTAACACATTGGTAGGTGGAAGAAGCAATATCTCTCATATGATGAGTCCACAACTTACCAACCAATATGTTATAAGAAAGGGGAAAGTTAAAGATCATCACCTTCACATGAATGGTGATAAGAGGGATGGTAATGGGAAGCCACATAAAACCTAGAAGAGGAATTTTCCTTATATTTTATCCTTGGTACGTGTTTCATAGACTTAAGATTGCATTCTAAATATACAAGGGTCTTAATGAATCGAGAGAGATAACACATATACCAAAAACCTTGTCAATCAATGGATGCTTAGCTTGGATATCACCTATTTGAAATCTAATGAATAAAGGAAGATCATCTACATAAAGCAAAATCTTATTGGGAATAATAGAAGCCAAGGGAAACTTTAAGGAAAGAGAAGTGTTCATAGTTTCATTAACATTGATAGACATCTCTTCACATTGTTGTAATTGCTATCCTCAAATCTAGATAAGGATACCTCCTATCCTAATCAGGGAGGATGATTAAAATTCTTATCAAATAATAGTTACATAAGATGGTTTATATGATGTAGATAAGTCCTCATAATCTCAATGAATGAAATTTGGGATGGGAGATAAGTGAGTTTCATGATGGGATCCCACTCATCATATCCCATAAGAAGGTTGTTAGATATAGGTGTATAATGATTAAGGAGGTCCTCAAAAGGAGCTGAATTACATTGGAATTTATGTTGTTAAGAAGAAGAAGGTTTGGAATAAGGTTTTACATCATGTTATGATGATGAAGTATTTTACTCAAATTGATTTAGAGAATTTGTAGAAGTGTTAGTAGAAATTCAAATATCATTAGTGTTAAAAGATGATAGAAGACTAGTATAAATAGAAAATGAAGTGTTATCCAAGGGAGAATTAGAAATTAAATCATCAAAAGTAATAAGGTCATCTTTTCCTAACTCATTTAAATGAGTTGGTGAAGAATCCTAGATAACATGATATGTTTTAGATTAAGGAGTGTAGATAGGTTGATAATCAATAAAATTAACCACCATTCAGATATTAGTCATGTTAACCACAATCTCTTCAAAAATGGGTTTAAAAAGACTTTATAAATTATTGGTGGAAGGTGTGTCTTTGTCTTGAATAGGTTGATGATTAAGAAGAGGGTCTTTATAGATAGGCAAATGAGCGTTGGCTTGGTTTAAGGCTTGAGTTTTATCATGTGATTTATAATCTTTGAAAGTAATTTCATAATATTTTTGATGCTTTTAAATGATAGAATCATCATCAAAATTAGGACCAATAATAAAATCCATAGCTAAATTATGAATTTGTCTATAGGTCTCATGAGAATGACCCTAACTAGCATGAAACCAAAAAAACATGTTAGGATCATACCAAGATTTCATAGGATGGGTAGGTTCAAAATCTCATGGAAGAGGCCTAGGTAGATGATTAAGAAATTCATCTAAGGATAGAGGTTTATTAACATTAATTTTGTTTGGTGAATATAAGTGAGGTTTGGTATATTGTTGAGAAGGGGGAGCTAGTTTTGATGAAGGGGTAGGAATGATAGCTTGAACATTATGGATGGTGTCATAAGAATATGTAACACCATCACTAGTAACATTATAATTTTTGTTCTTAAGTAATATATGAGGACCCATATAAGGTTGGGGCGAATTGAATTGATGCATAAATAAATCTTATCATTTAGCTTGGTCAATATCCTCTTCTAATGTATGTGGAGAGAGTGTGGACCCAATATTAAAGTTTAGGAAAAAGTGCAGTGGTAAAGAGATGGAAAATATTATCATCAGATATGTTATGTTCAAATTTGTTTGAAAAAGTTTTATACCTTTTAACAAAGGCTTTAGCGATGTCATTTTCAATTTTTTTGCAATTTATGAAGTGGGCTAAATTATTTTTATGAAGATCACTAGTTTGGATTTCTTAAACTAAAGCATTCACTAGATCCTCCAAACTAGAAATGGAATGATTTCTAAGTTTGTTGTACCAATCCAAGGAATCGCATATGAGAGTTTTGACTAAGAGTTTTGTAGTGGAAAAACTATTCATCTTGACCCAATCCTTATAAATATTTCCAATTTTTTTAAGATGAAGGGCAAGATCGCTTGATACCTCCAATATCAATATTAGAAATATGAGTAGTAGGAGGTTCATTTTGGATATGCTTAATGGTTTTGTTGACTAGAGGAGGTTAAGGAATGATATTTCCTTGAGAATATCAAAGAGGAGGAGCTGGAACATTTTGGTTATGTATGCCCCAAGCTATTGGTTGAGGATGAGATTGAAGATGAAAAAGGTGGTTTTGTATTCTCATCATTTGATTTGTGTTATGAGCTTGAAAGGTATTCATTTGTTTAAGTGTTTGTAAAAATAGTTGATGTATTTTATTACCATTATTAGAAGCATTAGATGTGGTATTAGTGGCTTGGGTACCACTATTGGTGTTAATAAGAACTTGAGAAGAATTATAAGAATCTGAGGCACTAGTGGAAAAATTTGCTTGTGTATTAAAAGATGGAATAGTGAATTGTTTATAAGAAGCACTAGAAACATGATTACCTTAGGTAGAAAATGATGCACTAGTGGAGGGATCAAGGATAGTGGATCTGATGAGAGGTCCACTAGATGTAGAACCTGCCATGTTAGTGGATATATTAGGCATGTAGGTGGAAGAATTTAGAGAAGAAAAGGTCATGGCATGAGAAGGGGTCATAACCAAAGGAAGAGGATTAGAATCAAAGAAAGTGTTAACCATAAATCTAGTTGAGAATGTAGGAGTAGGTGATTAAGGCTCTTCAACTTGACCACTAATCATAATATTGTAAATTATATAAGGGTATTTTCCTTGATGTTGAGGAAATTTAGAGATAAAGAAGAGAATTTTAGGGGTATACTCTAACTCTAGTTAGTATTCTAATGAGAATAGAGGATTACTTTATGAAGAGGTATAAGGAGAGGTCCCATAGTTTATTGTGTAAGTGGCAATATGAACATTACTAGCATCTAAGAGAGGAGCACTACTCTGTCTATGAGAGACTCGATAAGGGTTGGAAAAATTCATCATGTATGTTGACTACAACTTAGTATTATCATCAAGTAGAAATTCCATGATGAAGGGAAAGAAAGAGAGATGAGAAATCAAGAAAATAAGAAATTATATAAATAATACAAGGTTGATTGGGTCAACCTAGCACAAAAATAGGGTCTACAAATAGTTACAAGGTCAACTGGGTCAATCGAACATAGTAAAAAAATATTGGAAAAAGAGAAAATAGGGTCTACAAATTGTATAGGGTTTAATTAATTGATCTAGTATAGTGAACAAGGTATAGAAAAAGTTACAAGGTCAACTGGGTCAACCCAATGTAGAAGATATGGATATTTTATAAGCCTATAATAGAGTATGAACTAAAACAAGATAAATTTTTCAAGAAATTTTAAAATAAATAGATGAAAGGTAAAAAATAGTTAATTGGATTAATGTTGGCTAATCTAATTGAATAACATATCACAAAACCTTACACCAACTCTAGCTAATGCAAGTTTTTGGAATACAAAATAGAATTGAGCAAAGAGAAAAAAATCAAATTAGAAAGTAAAGATATAGCTAATTGGTCAACTTGAATCATTATTAGATTATTAAGATATTATTTTAAATGTGATGGGAAGTTGGTTGTAATTAAGGAACTAGAATGGCAATCTAAGGATGGTTTTAGGTATTTTGGGTTGAAAGGGACTATAGTGGTAATGATACAGGCTTGGTATTAGGGCTTGGAACCTTACTTCACACACCATAGTGATAAGAATATAAGGTGCTTAGCTATAATATACCATTAACCATGATTTATACTTGACTAGAGTATCATTTCAGTTTCCCCCTTGGTGATGAAATCCTAGTAGGTTGGCGTTAGATAGATAAATGTTAAAATGTTTGCTTAGATTTTGTGATTTGGTCATGTGTGCATAAAATATAAAAATAGTGAGACTAAATGATTAATTAAAAACCACTTAATTAATCTATGTGATTTATTCTAAGCATGCAAGAAAAAAGAAAATAAAATATGAACTAATTACTAGCATATAAGGTTAATTCCAATTTTGAAATAAGGTACAATGTTTATATAGTCAATAGTGTATGCATAGAATGTATAATAGGTTCAATAGGGTTGAACCTAGAATGTAAAATCAAGGTTTTAAAATGAATAGGTCTAGAAGAGTTGACCTAGTTATCTAGATAACACACAAAACATAGAACTAGGTTGGTAGGGTCGATCTAGTTGACTATGTAGGGGAATTTTTAAAGACTATAAACTATGAAAGGAAAGACTACAAATAAAAAGATATAGAGATAGAAAGTAACCTTGGTGGATCAGAGATGAAAATAGTGAACATCAGTTTTCAATAACATTGATATATGCTTGCAAATTTTGTTAACTAGGTTGACTAAGTCAATCAAGCTTTACAGAAACTTGTTACTAAGTGCTTGAAATGTGCATGGTCAGCTAGGTCAACCTAATATGTTAAATTTGATGTCTAAAAAAGTATAGGGTTGACTAGGTTGATCTACTAGTCTAGACTAGATGTTTAGAAAGCTGAAAACACGTACTAGGTTGATAGGGTTGATTTAGTATCCTATACCTAAAAACATATGCATAAAATTTAGATACTAGCTCGATAAAGTTAGTCTAGTATGGAAAATATATGATAAAAATAATGGTGAAATAATGAAAGAAATGAAATAAGATGAAAAAACCCTATAAGGTTTAGTTCACATTGGGTTCACCAGAATGTATAGAATCATAAATGCATCATGTCTATAAATAAATCCTAGCTTGGAGAAGATAAAGCATAATTATAATTTTTATTGGGAATATATTTTTTATGTAGGGGCATGACCAATATGAGGATATACTAAACTTGATTAGGGGATAACTTATCATAATACACCATGCTAGGAAGGGTTCTAAAGCCTACTGTCTAACACAATCATGAAACAACCCTAAAAGAGTCCTAGGCTTAATGTTCACTCTATTCTAATAAACAAGAAATTAGATCTAATCTAGTACACACTAAATATTGTGACACAAAGTGGAGGTTAAAAATAAAACAAAATAAATTAAACATGTATAGAATACATATACTCATGTCAATGTATACAAAATCTTAATGTATGGAAGAAAGAACACAATTGCATTATCTATCTATTCTTACAAAGGAGAAATAAAGTTAGGAATACTTACCTTGAAGATGAACCCATCGATCCTCAATCTCTCCCTTGGCCAGGCTACTTCACAAGATATTATTGTGGTATGTAAGGATAACAAAGACAAATCAGCTTTAGGATACACAACATATCTATGCATCTAAAGATTTCTCCATAAGATAATATCCATATCTCAAAAGAAAATGTGGAACCCTAAGATTTATTCCTCAAGTAGAATGGTCAATAAGTAGATGTTTGTCTACAATTATTCTTCTTTACTTATTTTATTACAAATGGATAGAAATGAAATTGTATATGTAGGTGGATCTTTCCCTAAATCCTTCCAAATATGTCAA
Organism: Torreya grandis; assembly: GCA_037957365.1. Lineage (NCBI taxonomy): Eukaryota > Viridiplantae > Streptophyta > Pinopsida > Cupressales > Taxaceae > Torreya > Torreya grandis. The sequence continues at coordinate 6,408,847 of JARHVA010000187.1, forward strand.
TTATAGAGGGTCAACTAAGTCAAACTTGTATGTTTTCAGGAGATAATTCACGAGGTCTAGAGCTAGGTTAGCCAAAGGGATAACAAAGCACCTAATGTAAAATACCCATAAATAGTATAGGGTCAACCTTATCGACCATGTACAATAATAAAAGGTTGAAAATTATACAAGGTCAGCCCATTTGACATAGTATAGTCAATTGGTTGAAAGGGTTCAATGCAAGAGCAAGGAGGATAAAGCATGGCAAATGACTTGAATAGGTATAACTGAGAATAATAAGCTCAAGGTAAATGGTTTTAGGAGATGAGTGTGTAGATGGTAAGTCAAAAAAGGGACATCAATCTTATGAAGCACTAATGGTCTACCCACCTCTTTCTTGGTGTACCCTTTTAGGCATTCACTTAGAGGGATTTTGACTCAATGGGTTCTTGAAAGATAAAAAGCATTAGTAATCATTAAATTTTTGAAAATATTATGTGTATATAGTTTCCACTTATAGAATGGTAGTATAACACTTCTTTCCACACATCATCCAAAATGTTTCCATTTTTGACACTATATGGGTACCACCCATGATCCATCACTTCATTATTGAGGGTCTACCCAAATATTTGAACAATTAAAAAACATATTGAACATCAACATGAGGTACTCTCTAGACTCACTAAGAACTTGACAATGGTGTAGAATTTCTTGAATTAATAAGCTAAATAAAACTATAGTGATAGATATTTTTAAGTCTAAGATTGTGTTTTTGTGCAATTAAAGCCATAAAATAAAATTAATTTGATATAATAGAATAAGGATAACTATATTTCACCTAATTATTATGATTTTTTTAATTCTTGTAGAAAATATATAGTGTAACATATAAATTGGAGTTACCTCAGTTAGCAAAACTAACTCTAAACTTACATGTTTATTACTTGAAAAAGGTCATTATACAAAAGTTTTCCACCAACACAAAGTTAATAGTGATTATTGACAAGGTTTGATACGTTTTGGAACCTAAAACTATACTCAAATGTGTACTAAGACGTTGAGGATAAGGGTAACTATCGAGTATTTGATCAAGTGGAATAATCTATAATATGAGGATGTGACATGGATGGATGAAGTGTTTTGTATAAGCATAAAAATATTATCAATGTTGGGAATAAATTTAGTTTAAAGGGTAGGTAAATGTTTAAAATTTAATCTATAGTTTGTATCAGGATATATGTGGTTGAATTATGGCTAATGTAATTTTAATTAACCCTAATCATATATTTACCTTAATATTTATGATAGGGATAGTAAAGGGCCTTTCCAAGTAAATTTTAAGGTAACTATAGGATATAATGATTAGTATTTGATCATCATATTGATTTTTTTTCTTGTTATAAGGTTTTGGATGTTTTCCCTTAAACTAGATCATCATTTATTCAAGTATATGCTCTTATGTTAATCACATCATGATATATTTATAAGATTATAATTTAATGGTAAAGTAATTTTATTACAAATATATTCCATATATTATGCTCTAATATATCAAAATGTAAGGATATTTGTGTCCATATACCTAATCATATCATTACACCAGGTCCCCATTCATGTTTTGTTAGGCTCTACCACCCTAATGAAATGTGCTAAGGCATCTTGAGCACTGATGGATATATCTATATTCTACCCATGATGTTTTTTGGAGATTTAATTTGTTCATTTATTTAGGACCTACCACCTAAACCCAGGTTGTGTGAACTTTATTTGTCATGAAAACCCAACATCCTACAATTTCAACTAAAACAAAAATAACTCATAATTTTTTTCTTCCACAAACTAGGGTTAAAGGTAATATTTAATTTTCTTAGAGAAACCTTATAAGCCCAATCAATTATTTAGGACAATAATTAGTGATGAGGCTAATATATGCCGAATAAATTTATAATAAATGACCTCATCTTACTCTCTCTTTCTATTAAGTTTGATTGCATTTTGTAACTTTTATTTTGATTTGAGATGAGTTAGGATGTAATTATCCATCTTTTTTTGATTGTGATTCTAACATTTTAAAATACCTATAATTCCTAACAAGTGTGTTGGAAAATTCTAGTTTTGTAATAAAACATGTCATCATCAGGCTAAAGAACAAATATGAAGTGGATTGTATGTTTTAGGAAGCATTGGACTGAATTTAGGTTAGTTTTAGAACTTGCAGAATCTATTCCAGAATCATCACAGTTAGTTCTAAAACTTGCAAAATCTATTTTGAAACCATCATAGTTAGTTATGGAACTCCAACATACTATTTCAAGTCATCACATTTTTAGACTTAGCTCCAAAACTCTATATTTAGCTTCGGTACTCTTATGGATAAGCTCTAAAACTTTTGCGGCTAGATATGAAACTAATGAGGATCTATTCCAAATGGCTGGTCATTTGTCAAATCAATGATCCCATTAAATCAGGAATAGATTCTCAATTTTTCAAACTTGTAGAATCAAGACACGTATCACACAACTAGACATCTAGCCACATCTTGATTCAATATCTATTCTAGGTACGATTCAGTTCCATCGTATCTTGAAATAGTTACATCTATCAAAGCATCTATATATACAAACCTAGGAATTTAGTAAAATATATAGAAGATAGAGAGGAGATAGAATATATAATATAGTGAGAAAAGGATATATCAGTACATTTGTAATACATAACATTTTAACAATTAAATAGCCATTTCTATTTTGAAAGCAAATTAAATTGTTCAAATCCTATTCTAGGTAGAGTAAGGGCCCACTCCTCCAAAGAACTAGGATCTTCATTTTTGTCAGTATTTATATTTCTATTAGCAAAAGTAAATAGGTAATTATGTTAAATTTATAAATTCTTCCAACTCCTTAAAGTTAAGATTTATTGTAAATTTGTTACTACAGGTGTTTTAGATTAAATTTTCATTTCTGTAATGTGTGTTTATTTGTAGCAATCAATTTCATTTCTACAACATGTGTTTGTTTCCAACAATGAATTTCCTTTTGAAACATGTGTTTGTTTTCAACAATCTATTTTCATTTCTGTAATGTGTGTTTATTTCCAGTAGATTTGCATAGTTTGATTTCAATAAGGTTATAACCAAGAAATCCTTAAGACATTAAAAACCCCCCCAAAACAACAAAAATACAAATACCTCCATTCAATTGCTAAATTTCTAGGATTCCTCTTATTTCATATAGCTTTAGACATAGCCCTTGTTAAATATGACATCAATATAAAGTTGATTAAATGAAGGTGATGACAACACCCATCATTTTTGGCGCCATTACCGGGGAACACTAGTTTGAATTTTCTAATTAGGTGTCAATAAGAGCAATAATCATTCATTTAGTAATTAAAGAGATTTTCCCTAATTTATGAGTAGACCATGAGATTCCAAGGGTATATTTCTCCCCAAAATATCTGAACAAGAAATTCCATCATCCTCTAACTTAAGAAAGGACGTTGAGCAAGAATTGGAGGCACCATTATCTCCTACAAGACAAGAAGCAAAATTGCCATCTTTGGAATTTTTGGATCAGTCACCATAACCAAGTAAAACCTTAGGGAGGAGGATTATTTCTCAAGATCCATTGAGGAAAAGTTTTGATTCTCAATTGAGTATTCAACCCCTACTCCTAACTTTTCACCATCCCCAAAATAGACCACATACCACATTGATTGGGAACAGGAATTAGAAAATACCAGAGAGATGGAATGAGAAGCTGGAAGAGAACCTAAGAGAACCTTTACCTATCCCATTCATATCAAGGATGATGAAACCACTATGAAAAACATTTCACCTACACACTTGCCCACATTTAGAGGAATGTCATCTGAGGATCCTAACCAATTTTTGTTTGAGTTTAAAGTACTATGCCAAAATTATGATTACAAGATAGATAATCAAAAATTGAAGTTGTTTCTATCTACCCTAAAGGATGCAACAATGAGGTTGTTTATGGGATTAACATATAATTCTATTACCAATTGGGAATAAATGGAAACTGTCTTCCTAGACAAATATCAAGATTATTGTAGAGGAAGAAATTGAAAGGAAGAATTTTTCAAAATCAAATAGGAAGAAGATCAAAATATGGAAGATTATTTGGACAGATTCATCTTTATGAGTAAAAGATGTGTATTTATACTTCAAGAAGATTTAAATAAAACCATTTTTCTCAAAGTTCTAGATGATGAATCTAGGGAAACCCTTGATTTAATTGGCAAAGGAAACATTGCTCAATTAAGAATGGACGAAATCATAGAAATTTATAGAAAACTATTCTAGAATAAGGGGTGGACCTAGAAAAGGGAAACTGGTTAAAAATTTGAATCTAGATATGAACAAATTGATGGATGAATTGGAAAACTTTAAAATATACATATTAGTACAATTAACCTCCACCATGGATGGATTGCAAGCTAAAATAAATGCCCAACTTGAACCATTAGCCATGTATTCTCCTAGATGCAAGAAGAAGCATGTAATAAGGGAATGTCCTTTGGATAAAATGGAAGTACTGTCTTGTCTGTGAATCTAAATAGCATGATACTCATTCTTGTTCTCTTCTTCTACTCATAAAAAATCAGCTCAAACAAACCAATACATCATCCATCATAGAAGAATTAAATTTTGTTCAAAGATAACCTAACCAAGGATAGTTTATGCTAAGACCAGCTTCTAATCCCTAGATGATGTCATGGGTAGCTCAAATAGTACCACAAATTTTGGGACAACCACCTTAGGCCCCTTAACCCATAAGGTCAGGATTAGACAAGTCAATCTTGGTATACTCAAGGACATCAACAACCTTGGGCTGGTTAAGTAAATCCTTATGCTTAGCCACAATGTAGATGGAGCCCTATAAATTATGTGCATGGAAAAATATATCCAAATTAGAACCAATAAGCTATAATGGGACCTTCAACACAAAATCCATAGATCAAAAACATAGTCCAAACCCAAATGCCAGCACAACTAGTAGCAAACCCAAGAAACAAACAAACAACTCTTGTATATGAAATAGAACTTGAAAAATTGGTTGATTTAAATACAATGGATTGTAAAAACATTCAAACCAGATCTAGTAAAATAGCTAGCAGTCCACCTATTATAATCACTGAGATGACCAAAGAAGCTAAAAATCCTAGCACAGTTACACCTAAGGAAGATAACAAAGAAAAAGATAAGGAACTAGAAAGAAATTCTAATAAGATTCCATTTCTAGAAAGACTTAAAGAAACCATACAACTTAAGGATCTAAATTTGTGTAGCAACTAAGAAGATTGAATATTTGAAATACCATTGTTACAATAAATTAAGGATATTCCAGAGTTAAACAAGTTAATCAAATTGTTATGTTTTAAAAAACCTAGAAGGAAGAAGCAGTACCCCAAGACTATTCAGGTAGATGGGAAACTTGATAATTTATTAGCAAGAAAACTCCTACTACCTAAATATGGAGATCCTAGAAGCCCTGTCATTTTTGTTTCTATAGGGAATAAGGATATACATAACATTTTGATTGATTTAGGCACAGCTATCAATGTAATGATATTGGAAACTTTGAAAACATTACCATTAATAGGCATATAACCTACTAATACCATATTATAGATGGCAGATCAGTCTATAGTAAAACCAAAAAAGAGTTATTGAATATGTGGCAGTAATGGTAGAATCATGGGAATATCTAGTTGACTTCCTTATATTGTAGCCAAAAGGTAAAACATTTAGTTATCCCATTATTTTAGGGAGACCATGGTTAGCTATAGTTTCTACTTTAATTGATTGCAGGTCAGGGGATATGACTATTTCAAATGGTAAGAATTCTAAGAAAATTTTATTATATCCATCTGAATGACCATTTATTGATAATCAAGCAAAATTATGGGTTGATAATCCTGATATTAATGAACAAAATCTATCTTCTTTGGCTATGATAACATTGCAAGATCATGTATGGGAAATAGATGATATGGTTAATCCTTCATTAAATGAACATCAATCATCATTGGAGTCAGTCAAGATTATTTCTAAAACCATCACAGTTAGTTTTAGAACCTTCACAATTAGTTCCAAATCCATTATATTTAATTTTGGAACCATCATAGTTAGTTCCAGAACCACAACAATTCTCTAAAAGTGAAGATAACTTCACTCTAGAGGAACATGATTTCTCTTGGGGAGAGGAAGGATATATAGCATTAGCATTACATAAATCAGGAGATGGTGAAGAATTGTTGGAAAACAACAGTAACAAGGAGTTTGATCTATAATAAGCTAATTATCATAACTCTTCCTATTGTCCTTTGTCTAGCATTCTACCTCTAGGAGAGATGTTACTACATATCATATATTGTTACTACATGCCTGTCCACTAAACACCTTAATGGAACCCTTTCAACAAATCAATTCATCATATCCTAGAACTAAACATGTTGAGATTCAACTAGGAAATTTTTTGAATATTAATAGCTGTTTAAAGAATGATGAAGAAGCCAAACTATTTGATGTTTTAAAGGATCATACTAAAGCATTTGCTTGGGAATATAGAGATGTGAAGGGAATTCATCCAAGTATATACACCTATCACATTTATACTAAAAATATTAGACCAGTTAGGCAACCTCAGAGAAGGATTAATCCAACCTTAAGGGATATAGTCAAACAAGAAATTGAAAAACTATTACAAGTAAGTTTTATCTACCCTATCTCAAATATCTAGTGCATGTCTCCTCTTTTAATTGTCCCTAAAAAGAATGGAAAATGGATAATTTGTGTTGACTATAGGTTACTAAACAAAGCCACTCTGAGAGATTATTTTCCCTTACCATTTATAGATCAAGTCTTAGACAACCTTTCAAGTAAACAGTACTTTTCCTTCTTGGATAGATTTAGTGGATACAATCAAATCAAAATTTATACTGAGGATCAAGACAAAACTACATTTACTTGTCCATGGGGTACCTTTGCTTATATGGTATTACCATTTGGACTATGTAATGCTCCAGCAACCTTTCAAAGACCTGTATTAGCAATTTTTGTAGACCTAACAAATAACTATGTGGATGTATACATGGATGACTTTACTGTGTATCGAGATACATTTGATGATGCCTTAAAAAAATTGGATAGATTATTAACAAGATGTGAACAACATCACTTGTCTCTTATTCATGAGAAATGTTTGATGATGGTTGATGAAGGGATCGTATTAGGGCACCATATTTTCAAAAAGAGGAATTTAGGTTGACCAAAACAAAATCAAGATTATTTTAGACTTGCCTATTCCACAAACTACCATAGATATCAAATCATTCTTAGGACATGCTGGATACTATAGGTGTTTTATCAAGGATTTTAGTAAAATTGTTGCCCCCATGTTTAAATTACTTACCAAGGACTGTAAATTTCTTTGTGATGAATAGTGTCAACATGATTTTGAAGAAATTAAAGAGAAATTACTAACTACCCCAATATTTCTTTGTGATGAATAGTGTCAACATGCTTTTGAAGAAATTAAATAGAAATTACTAACTACCCCAATATTGTAAGGACCTAATTGGGAGAAACCTTTTCACATCCAAATTGATGCCTCAAATACCTCAATTGGTGGAGTTTTGGGATAAAGAGATGAAGGAAGAATATATGTTATTTACTATCTTAGTAAAAATATTACTCCCACTGAAATAAATTACACTACCACTAAAACATAATTTTTGGTTGTGATCTATGCAATCAATAAATTTAGACATTACATTACAGGGTACAAGATATTTATACATACATATCACTCAGCAATTAAATATTTAATGAAAAAACATGTGGTTGGAGGTAGAATAATTATATGGTCATTAATTCTACAAGAATTTGATATTACCATTGTGGACAATCTAGGCAAATTTAATATGGTGGCTGATTTCTTGTCAAGATTGACCAGTACAGGGGAGTAGGATCTAATCAAGGGTAACTTTCTAGATGAACAATTGTTTTCTATTTCAGCTAACACACCATGGTTTGCTGACATGGAAAATTATCTTGCAATAAGGAATTTTCCTCCTTTCACTAAAAAACAAATAAAAAAATAATCAAAACTAGTGCACAATTCAAGTGGTTAAATGGAATGCTATTTAAATGTGGTCCTGATTTGGTTTTACGTAGGTGTGTAAGAGAAGATGAAATTTTTGACATCCTCCAAGCATGTCATGATGAACCAAGTGGATGACACTATTTAGTGAAAAGAATAGCTCACAAGATACTTGGCACTGGTTACTATTGGCCATATCTATACAAAGATGTGAAGAGATATATCAGGTGGTGTGATCCTTGTCAAAGGATGGGATAACCAACCATTACCAATGAAATGCCTCTGAAACCACAAGTTGTGATTGAACCATTTAAGAGATGGGGATTGGATTTTTTTATACCTTTTAATCCTCCTTCACAAGGAAAATAACACATTCTTGTGTGTATTAATTATGTAACAAAATGGGTAGAAGTGCAGGCTTTAACAAATGCCACTGAAGAAGTAGTTGTTGATTTCCTTTGGCATAGAATTATAGTAAAGTTTGGAGCACCAAGAAGCTTAGTTTTAGACTAAGGACCACAATTTATGTCCAATATGATCTAATTTTCATAATTTATTATCAGATCAATCATAGGAAGTAACCTCCCTATCACCTACAAGCAAATGGACAAGTTGAAGTAACAAATAGAGAATTAGAAAAGATCCTCACTAAAATAGTTGAAGATAAAAGAATAGATTGGGTAAAAATACTACCTGAAGCTATCTAGGCTTACAATACAACTTGGAAAACCACAATAGGGTTTTCACCATATGAGTTAGTCTATGGGGAAAAGCCCTTGTTGCCTATTAAGTTTGAACTACAGACATTGAGGACAACAACTAAGGTGGGAATTGAATTGGATGTAGCTCAAAAGGAGCGAATCCTTCAACTCAATGAATTAGATGAATTCATAATGGATGCACTTCACCAAATAGAGATAATCCAAGGTCAAAGGAAGCAATGGCATGATTCACATGTCAAGGAAAGACAATTCAAAGTAGGAGACTGGGTATTGTTATTTGATTCTAAGTACCAATAATTCAAAGGTAAATTAAGAACCAGATGGTTGGGACCTTATCAAATCAAGCAAATATTTGACAATGGTTATATCTAGTTACTTCTTATTGATGGAAGTAGAAGAATACTCTTGGTCAAGGGACATAGGCTAAAAATTTATAGGAAGCCTCTTACTAAGGATGAATTCTTGAAGCAGATTGAAGCAAGCAAAGAATTTGATCATATGGAAGAACCCAGTTCTTCCAAAATGATCAAATAATTAGATGAAGAGATCTAGAATAAAGGGAAGAGAATGAAAACTAGTAAATGGCATTCTCTTCCCAAAATAAAAGGAAGAGAATGAAAACCAATAAATGGTGTTCTCTTCCCCAAAAAAATAAATAAATTAGAGATCAATTGAAAATCAGTGATGATGGTTGATCTTCTCAAATAAGTGGCTAATTCAAATATTATTTTTTTTGAATTTTAATTATTTTCTAACCATTTTTTAGGGATGATGTGTCAGCATGACAGAGGGATTACATCATCAAGGATGGTAATTATGTTTTTAACTTGTTAAAGGTTTAATGAAAGTTTGCATGTGTGATTAGACTTGATTTAGAAAGATTAGTATGATGAGTCATCTATTATACATCATGGTTAAATGTGTAAAATTATGAGAAGGATATTGATGATGGAATGAGTTGGTGGATAACCATAAAGAATAATTTTTATGATTAAAACAACTGAATCTGCTAGCTCCGCAACTAAGTACAGTATTTTCACAATTGAAATTGATAAGTTTTGTAGTTGAGTATAGTAATTCCACAACCAAATTCACCAAATCAGCAATCGAATCCACTAGTTCTGCAATCAAAATCATTAGTTCCACCAAGATGAGAAGCAATTTTCAGCTAACCTATGAAAGATTCAAATAAGAATGAATCATGGGAATAAAAAATAAGTCAAAAGCAGATAATGATACCAAACTCCTTATAGAACTAGACAAACTAGTTCATAGACAAGAATGAGGAAGTAGTAGAAACTAAAAGGAAACTAATGGAGAATGAGGGAAAATGTACAAGATAGACCTCTATGTCAATAGTCTCTACATAGACTGAATTAACTTATTTACCACTCAAGCAATTATGGGATGACACATGTAGAGAACTCAGTGAAATCAAAGCATCCAATACAGACTTGAAAGGCAAACTGGAAGAAGAAGAGAAAGCAATGAAGGAATGGGAAGATAAATTTTATAAAGAGGAAAATGATAAGTATAAATGTTTTATGAAAATACAAATAGTTTGTATGATGAGTGAGAAGCTGCTTGCATGTAGAAGATCTTCTCCTATTTATAACATGCTTTTAGAGGAATAATTCATTCACTAGTAGTTGGCAAGAATAGCATGTGACCTTCCACATGAAATAAAAGATGAAGCCAATTTCTCAACCACTTACTCCTTAGCTAATACAAAATAGAAAAACCTTCTTTATGAATTTTACCTCTAAAATTTTATGCTATAAAGAAATATAGGTTTTATGATCAATTTGTATGTAGGAGAAAGCCAGATTAACGCATTTGTCTTTGTTCTTCAAAATCAGATTGCATGGAAAGAAAGGGAGTCAGATCATTGGTCAAAGGCTAGTTCATCTAATCTCTGTATGAGAATTCATTATGGTAATCCATCCACCTTTACTGCATATTTTAAATCCTATGCATTCAATGATAAATTCGAGAGACCTTATCTTTTCAGTTTATAACAAAAAATGGATGTCTTCACCTCCTATGAAAGGGAAAATTTTGATAATATCTATGATGTATGTTTAAAAAAAATGGTAATTTCTCCTAGTGGCATTAAAAATAAGGGAAGTAATATGCCCTTCAAATTTGATCTACAGTTTAGAAAGGACAAAAGCTTTATGCATAATAATTCCCCAGATCAATGAAACTCCCCTAAGCATATGGATAGGAATGCGGATAAGGCCACCTCTACTCCTCACCCCCATATCTCCTTGGCAAAATAGAGAACCTCAACATCCCACTCAATTTGAGGAATGGAAAAGAAAAGTAGAAGCAGGAGCAATGTATAGTACTTTTGAGTCAAAGCATTGGGATATTTAATTTAAGCCATTTGATCTGAGAAATCAAATGGAATGTAGGATATACAATCCCAAATTTGAAGAATGAAGTTTGTAAAGGGACTTACAAGCAAGTATGGGGGAAGTGATGAGGCCAGGATATGCCCAATAAATGTATAATAAATGACCTCATCTTACTCTCTCCTTCTATTAAGTTTGATTACATTTTGTAACTTTTATTTTGATTTGAGATGAGTTAGGATGTAATTATCTATCTTTTGTTGATCATGATTCTAACATTTTAAAAGACCTGTAATTCCTAACAAGTGTGTTGGAAAACTCTAGTTTTACAATAAAATAGGTCATTATCAGGCTAAAGAACAAATATGTAGTGGATTTCATGTTTTTGGAAGCATTGGACTCAATTCAGGTTAGTTCTGGAACTTGCAAAATCTATTTTGGAATCATCATAGTTAGTTTCAAAACTTGTAGAATCTATTTTGGAACCATCACAATTAGCTCCAGAACTCCACCATACTATTTCAAGTCATTGCATTTTTGGACTTAGCTTTGAAACTCTATATTTATCTTTAGTACTCTTATAGATAAGCTCTAGAACTTTTGAGGTTAGATATGGAACTGATGAGGATCTATTCCAAATAGCTGGTGATCCATCAGATCAATGATCCCATTAAATCAAGAACAAATTCCCAATTTTCTGAACTTGCAGAATCAAGACATGTATCACACAGCTGGACATCTAGCCACATCTTGATTCAGTATTTATTCTAGGTATGATTTAGTTCCATTGTATCTATGAAATAGTTATAGCCATCAAAGAATCTATATATACATACTTGGGAATTTAGTAAAATATATAGAAGATAGAAAGGAGATAGAATATATAATATAAAGAGAAAAGGATAGATTAGTAAATTTTTAATACAGAAAATTTTATGAATGAAATAGCCATTTCTATTTTGAAAGAAAATTAAATTGTTCAAATCATGTTCTAGGCGGAGTGAGGGCCCACTCCTCCAAAGGACCAGGATCTTCATTTTTCTCAGTATTTATATTTCTATTTGCAAAAGTAAATAGGTAATTCTATTAAATTTATAAATGCTTCCAACTCCTTAAAGTTAAGATTTGTTTTAAATTTGTTCCTATAGGTGTTTTAGATTAAATTTTAATTTCTGCAATGTGTGTTTGTTTCCAGCAATCAATTTCATTTCTACGTGTGTTTGTTTCTAGCAATTAATTTCATTTCTGCAACGTGTGTTTATTTCCAGTAATCTATTTTTATTTTTACAATATGTGTTTATTTCCAGTAGATTTGCATAGTTTAATTCCAATAAAGGTTTTAACCAAGAAATCCTTAAGACATTAAAAACCCCCCAAAACAACAAAAATACAAATACCTCCATTCAATTACTAAATCGCTATGATTCCTCTTATTGCATATAGCTTTAGACACAGCCCTTGGTTAAATATGACATCAACAGAAAGTTGATTAAATGAAGGGGATGATGACACCCATAAATTAGTTTATAAATTAAAAAAATAAAAATTATTAAGTGATAATTGTTATCAAAATATAAGAAACTTAGAATATTTGACCTTTAAGAACATGGTCAACCAATCATGTCTCTATAGATAACTAAAACCCTTTTTATGAAACAAAAATAAACTTTCCAACTTATTCAACAACCATTTAAATTTGAATTAAAACTTTTGGAATGAGAAAAACCATTTCTTCAATACAAAATGAGAACATAGAGCTAAATATATTACTAGTATAGGTTTTTATTCCATTTAATGGTTTTTCCCTATACATGTTTAGTTAACTCGATTCGATGTCTTCTTAGATCATTGTGAAAGATATTCCCACATTCATGGGGTTGTGAGGACATATTTATATGTCACATATATAATGTACCTTCCTAAATATTTTATGAATAATGTTGCTAATACAACTTATTTATTGTGAAGATAAGCTTCTTCCATTTGAGCTGTTTATTTGGATTTCACTACTCCATACAAGGGTTTCTTCATGCATTCAATCCTATCTAGACCACTACTCAATTATGTTCTACTCTAACATGGTATTAGAGTCGTGATGTTAGATGAATGTCATTGATTCCATTATGATCTTAGTTGCATTCTAGCTCTTTTTTAGTGTTCTTCATGATCTCGACTATTTTTAAGGGCTTAGTGGGGTTTCATAAAAATTTGTGACAATTGAATCACCAAAGTCTCCATATGAAAAATAGGCAACATAATTGGATTTCTAAGATTTCAAAACCCTAAGATCAAGTATAAACATGACTTAATTATGTTATAATCCATTTTTACCATTTTGGAGGGTTTAGAGTCATATTTTTGATTTCGTGTATATCTATATTGTGCATTGCTTGAAAAGGAATTTTTTTAGGTTTATTAGGTTTTTATAAAATACAAAGTTGGTGTTTTTTTGGAGGAAATTATATAGAATTGTCAAGATCTAGAATTATCCTTTCTAATTTTATAGCCATTTGTGATCATTTTGGGTGACTTTTGTAAACTTAGAACTTTTCCTTAGTCCTCACCCTATTCACTCACATACATAAATCCCTACACACCCATGTCCTAGTAACCATGAGCACCCATGTCATAGTGACCATGAATTCCCATGCATCTATGCATCCTCATGATAATGGGTTTGTCTAGGAATCCTCCATATCGATGCTCATGTGACCTCCAACTCAAAATGCCTCATGTGCATCCACACAATGTCACACACATGTGTTTTCACATCCTCACACTAGCACATCCATCTATGTAACCTTCATATATGTACCCACATGGCCTCCATCTTAGTGCACCATGCATGCATTTATGCCTATGTATTTGTACCTATGTATCTATGCATCCTTACACTGGTGCATCCATTTATGTGTCCTCCAGTTTCACACCCATATGTCCTCTATATATTATGATTGTGTGTCTCCTTGTTCCCATGTATGGGCATAACTCCAAAACAATCATCATAACCCTTAGCCCCTAATCAAATGGGAGCTTATCCCTTGGTCATAACTAACCCAAGGGGTCTCAATGTTTTCTCAAAATTTTGGGCCAAAATTTTTCATACGAAAAAATTATGAAAAGTAGAGAATTATTTTTTTCAAGAAATAAACATTTAAACTCACTTAATTTTAGACCATGTCTCCTTTTTAGGCATATTTTTTTTTAAATTTCAAGTGTTTTTAGCTCTATATATTTTTAATATTCTTTGTCCTTATAAAATTAAACCTTTATATATTTAAGGGGGTTTCAAATCATTATTATCTTATAGCTCACTCAATTTAGTATATACTTCCTTTTTACACCATGTATTAGAGTCATGTTCTACTTATTACATTGTTCAACTATCATGAGTGGTAATATTGAGTTTAAATCATTTTTAGGAGCAAAGGTTTAAACTAAATTATAATGGGTACACAAAAATAATTAACTCTTGATGTAGAGAAGGTGAATAACTTTAATAAAAGTGATGAATCTTATGGTCTTTTATGCCTATCCATGTCTCCTAACCTTATATTTCATATTGAATCTTTAGCTACTCCTAATGAAGTTTGGACCACATTAGCAAAAATATTTTATAAGTATGACCTAATGATAGGTCATGATTTTGATAATGAGCTCATCATTTTTAGCATAAACAACTTTTACACTATAAAATACTTCTTCACAAAGTTAAAATCACTCAAGTTACAATTGAAACTATGTAACATTGACAAAAAGGTTGATCAATTAATTATTTCCATCCTTTCCAAATTAGGTTTAAATTATTCTATCTTGATTTATACCTTTGACATCACCAAGCGTGCCCTTAGATATACATAGACCATGCAATATTTGGATGATTTTGATACCAAATTGACTCAAGATCAAGATGAGATTATTCAAATGTATATACTAAAGTGATATAAATCATGTGCCTTAATTATGAGTCATCACAAACAAAATGATTCTAGTATCAAGGGGATGAAGCAAAAAAGGACCCATAATAAAGAAAGGGTCAAAAATATGATGTTATTTCTAAAGAATCAAAATATTCCACGTCTTCAAACATAAAACCCAAGAAAGAGTGGCTTAGATGTGCCTATTGTAATAAATCTAGCTATGATGACTACCAAGTGCATGAATAAGAACATTGACCATCTAACTAAGATAATTGAGAAGCACAATATCAGTGTATATGATTATAACAATAAGATTTCATCAATGTAGTTGTATTCTAAGGCCAAAGATAATAAAAAGGGAAAAGGTGAGGGAAAAACACTTGTTTATTTTTCATCTTATCCTTCCACATGGGTAATTGACTCTGGTACCTCACACCACATGGCTTCAACATAAAACCTTTTCTCATTCTTGGATATTTGTTTTTTGCCTTCTATATTTTTAGGTGTTAATAATTTTGATGAATTTAGTGGGGGAGTATCTAAATGAGGGTACATTTTATGATGTTCTATGTGTTTCCTCTTTATCCACGAATCTCCTATTTATTTATTAGATCACTTATATCAATTCAAGAAATAGAGTTGAGTTCACATGTAATTCAATGGTTATTATCGAAGTAGATAGTGAATCCATAAATGTATTTGGGAAAATATATTTTTATTCATGATTGTATAATTTTTCACATTTTTCTCTTGATCAACCCTCTACTATACTTCTCACTCATTTAGATGGGGTGAGTAAATTATGGAATAAACAATTCAACCATATCAACTATCACTACCTAGAACAACTTAATAATCATGACATGGTTTTCGGGTTGCCATGTGTTCATTTTTATGATGTAATTTTCCAAGGTTGCATTCTTGGGGATCGTTATAAGGAGAAGTATGATAAAGTAAAATCATGGAGAACTACACAAATATTGTATTTAGTTCATAGTGACATTGTTGGACCATTTCCATCTCCTTCATTCAACAAGACTAAATACATGATTACTTTCATCGATGACTTTTTGAGGTATATTTGGGTGTACTTTATTAAGTATAAATGTGAGGTATTTGATCATTTTTAGGATTTCAAGGCACTTATAGAAAAATAGTCAGGTAAAGCCATCATAATTTTGCACATAGACAATGATGGTGAGTATGTTAGTAATCATTTTGAATAATCCTACAATTCAAATGGGATTAAATTAAAATGTAAATTTCCATATAGTACTTAGTATAATGGTGTTGTAGAGTGAAATAACAAGTCCTTGAAGTAAATATACAACTATATTCTACACTCAAAGTCTCTTTCATCTCAATATTGGGTTGAAGATATCAACTATGCTTGTTATATATAAAACCAAGTTCCTCATAAATCATTGAATGGAATAATTAATCTTGAAGCTTGTAGTGTTTTTAAACCTACAGTGAATTTTTTATTATCTTTTGATCTCTTACTATGACTCATATTCTAAAGAATAAATGTAAGTCAATGCAATGCTAGAGTCAACCTCGAATATTTTTTAGATATCTTGATGGTGTTATGGGATATAAGCTTATCCATCCCACCAATCATGAGTTATTAATTGAAAGGAAATTTCATTTTAAATATATTCCTTCAGATTACACACTTGACACATCTCCTTATTCCTTGTATGCATTAGGATTTGATGATAATTTTAGTGATTTATATCCCATAGAGTAGCTTTCAAGTAATCTATATTATTCTTCTAGTTATGATGATGATATTAGTGATGAGGATTCACATCCTCCCATAATATCTTCAAAGGATGATGAATCTCCTCTTGAATCTTTGATCTCCAGTCCTCTTTGGGATAGAAAAACACTACAAAGTGTTGGCTAATGATCTGGGTATCTATTACAAACTAGGTGAACCTATTCACAATTTCAAAATGCCCCACATGCTTTCATTGCATATGATTTTGATCCATAGTCATTTTAGGAGGCATCAAACATTCATATGTTGGATACTGCTATGAAAGATGAGTATGGTTCCTTGTTGAGTAAAAACACTTGGTATTTAGTCCCTCTTCTTAATGGAAGAAAACTTTTTCTAAGTAAGTGGATGTACTAAACAAAATTTATAGTAGATGGGTCTATAGACAAGTTTAAATCATGTTTGGTAGAAACATTTTTTCCTAGGTATATAGAATTTACCATATTGAGACATTCACCCTAGTTTATAAAATAAACTCAATCAAACTCACTCTTTCTATGGATGCAACACATCAATTTTATGTTCATGAAATGGATATGAATAATACCTTTATCATAATGACCTCAAAGAATAAATATAAATGGATAAACCACAAGGATTTGTGGAAGATTCATCCTTCATTTTAAAACTTCATAAATATATTTATGGCCTCAAAAAAGTTCCTAGAGCTTTTAATGCCAAGATGGACTCCCTTATTCTTTCAGTTGGGTTCACTAGATGTTATTCTAATATGAATATCTACATATTACAATTGGATGATTCACTATTAATTATTGTTATCTATGTGGATGACATATTATTAATAGTGGGTTATTCATCCACCATTTTGGTAGTGGAAAATGATTTGTATGATAGGTTATCTATAACTAACTTGAGCTTGTTGTATTACTTCTTTACGATTGAAATTTTTTAGTCTAACTCCAAGATTACTATTTCACAATCTAAGTATGCTCATGATTTTCTTACATGGTTTAAAATGGTTGAATATAAGCTAGTTATAACTTTATTTATATTTTTTGTGAATCTTGAGGCTTCTTGTTCATATCCTTTGGTTCATTCCACCTCATATCGACAAATTATTGGTAGTCTCATCTACCTTATGCACACTAGACATAAAATTTCATATGTAGTGGGCATGGTCTCCATATTTATATTAGAACCACATGAGTTACACTAAAAAGTAGATAATTGGTTTCTTTACTAAATTCAAGGTACTCATATTTTTAAGATTCATTATAGAACATGCATAGACATTGACTTGATTGGTTATACAAAATAGATTGGGATGGTAATATTTAGAATCATAAGTCTACTTAAATCTATATTTTCTCCATTGGTGTAGGTCTAATTAGTTGGTCAATCAATAAAAATAAGGATATTACTATATCTTTTACATAGGTAAAATACATAGTATCTATTAATTATACCATTTAGGCTATTTGGCTTAAGGATATTCTCACTAATTATGGAATATAGTTTTAATGACCAACAATCATCTTTTGTGACAACCAAAGCACAATATAGATCTTCAAATATCTAGTCCTCCATTGATGAAGCAAATATATTGATATTCACATTCATTTCATTTATGAGTTCATCCATGAACAAGTCATTTATATTTTCTACATCCAAGAAATGGACAATTTTTTTGATATATTAACCAAACCCTTCACCAAGAGATAGTATCTTAATTTGAGGGATCTTCTTAGGGTTTATAATTCTCCATCTTCCTCCTTCGGCATATTTTTATATGTACTCGGGTACCTCATCTGTACTTTATGTTGGGACCCAATTATTATACCCAACTAAGATACACTAGATAGGGTGTTAGTATAGGTTTTTATTCCATTTAATGATTTTTTCCTACACATGTTTATCTAGATTTCTTATGTGTCTTTTTAGGCCATGTTCATGAGGATGTGAGGACATGTTCATATTTCACCTATCTAATGTCACTTCCTAAAGATTTTATGGATAATGTCACTAATATAATTTTCTTTATTGTGAAGACATGTTTCTTCCATTTGAGTTATTTATTTAGATTTCACTAAACCATATAAGGTTTTCTTCAAGGATTAAATCTTATCATATTGATCCTCAAGTGTGGCTCACTCTGATAGATATGCATTTAAAAAATAAGGAAACACAAAAAATTGATATCTTCCTCAAGGACCAAAATATATCAATAAAACCTATCAAGTTGATCTAAGTGATCATTATATCTATTTTAAAGTAGAGAATTATATAAATATTATACAAAATAAACTTCATTAGGAAGAGATCAAAGTTTTTAAAAAAATTATGCATTGTATGATTTATGAACCACTACTCTAAAACATAGTAAATCAAAGGAGGATCCGAATGGGTATTAGTATATATTTTTGAAAAATGTTCATCCACATATTGATTTACTATGGTGAATTTAAAATTAGTTGTTAAATTTCATATTTATTTCCATACTTTTGAATTCAAATCTATTACTATGTTTCATGCAGTTATTTTTATTTACTACTCTAAGTTATAAATTTGATGTTTTTTGGATGAGAAAAGTGTTGTTATTTTTTTATTATGGTAAAAAAATTTACTTGATAGTATGTGGAATTTTATATGTCTATGATTTGTATGATACAAAAACCATTAAACCATATATCTTTGTCAATTGTTTTTCAAAAAAATAAAGTTATGAGAATTATATATAGCATTAGATTTAAATTATAAAAATATATTATAATTCATTTCTTCATCCACATCCATCATAGTTTCTTTGTCTAAATTGTCTTAAAAACTCACACACTTTGTTCATCTTTTATGTTTGGTAGGGAATTTATGTTAGCAATGGTCCCTAGAATTCCTCATTAGGACATACTAATTGTTTTTGTCCTTAAAGGTTGTGATGGGAACCTAAAATAGTTAATATATTGAGAAAGTAATATGAATATTATCATGTGATGAACTACACAAAAAAATATTATTTTTTATTAGCAGGAACATCTCACAATAGTTATCATTTTTATCTTTGACTTATACCAAAATAAAAATTTATTTTTTTACCAAGTAAAACACATTACAGGAAAATATTACATGAGAATACATTAAATCACAAATAAGATGACCCAAAACATAGTACATCATAAAATAACTATAAATCCTAAGACTTATATTAAACTCCAAAAATAATTGAATGTGATAACATATCCTTTTACCCTTGATAGTAATATATAGACATTGAATAGGTCATGATTCTTCACATTATTGGCCTTTTGTTTCATATTATACTAAATACGAGGTAATTATTAGTTAAATTAACTTATAGGACATATTCTATGAAATATATAAAATTAGACAACTATCACATGTACACAAAATGCATACAAACTACACTCTACACTTTCATACTAAAACATTTACATAATTTAGCATTTTTATTATCTTGAGGCAAAATATGATAAAAACATGCATGTTTGAACCTTGATTTATATCCAAAATTAGTGATAATATGATATTTACTTCATATGATATGTTGAAAATCTTTGTTCATAGTCTTGCTTGAAGTTTCATTTACCAAGGTTTTACACATTAAATAGCTACCATTTTAGGTTTTCAACTAAGTATCATACTAGCTTACCACCATTTATACATTTTAAACAAGCTGGTGTACCCATGACACTACCCTTTATGGGTTTTAAACCTTCTTATTTGTACTCATAAAACATACATGCACACAATTTTTTTTTACTAAAGCCAAAATTGATTTAAATTTTGAAGCCTCAATACCTTACTAAGGAGGTGTTTTTAGAGGAGCATTTTTGGTCAAAGCTAAATAAGTGGGTTGTAGTGTAGTTGATGATGTTATAAGGAATATGGTGAAAATTTTGATATAATAGGAGCCTACTATCGTGTTAGTTTGGAAGGAGGGAGCTATAGTGATTGATAGACTAAAAGCATATTATTTCCTCATTATTTTATTTATGAGTTACATAGGAGAAATGTATTTTGGTTCCTCGTGGATATCTTTGACTATCCTAAGATATTAGTCAAATCCATTTCTTAATTATTCCATTTGTAAATTTAATCTCTTAACATGTTTAATAATGTTCAAAGTTATGTTTGGCTCTACATTATATCTCAAACATCCTCATCACCCATTATTTCAAACATTGGCTAATGGGTTGTGACATTATACTAAATATCTTGCATAATTTTATCCATTCAGTCTATAAACAATGTGTTTGGTTCCCTATAATGGTGTTGTGTAACATTTATAACTCTTAATTTATTAGTTATATCCTTAAATTTTCCATATTTCTAGATGCTTGAATAATATAATTCATTTGAGTTATTAATCCTTTCCTTTTCATAATTTCCTTTGTGTCATCGACCTTGGTGAAGTCATCCTTATTATTCTAAAAGTTCTCCTTAAACTATGGTTTTTGTTAAAGTAGTTATTGTAAATTATATTTAGCCCATGTCACATTTACATCCATTACTTTATACTATTCCTCCAAGAACTCAAATATGGATTTAGTTTCAATCCTCATCTTGCACACTGGTGTTTTGATCTACTCAATTCATTTAAGTGCTTCTCAATCATACACAAGCTTAGTGGTAATGTTTGTCAATTTTAAGTGGATTAAAAATCACTTAGGTACTTAAGACCTGCTTCACCAAAGTAGGGTAGGTTTTTCTAATGATATTTTTGGATTACACTAGATGAACCTGTAACTCTTAATTATATTATCATATCTACCCAATGTCTTACTAGAACTAGTTGTATTATTGTGTGATGGACATGTGAAAGGTGGTGAAACCTTCATTTTGTTTGTCTAGAGAGATTTTTGAATCATCTTAGGAAACTTAGGTATAATTATTATACTGAGCTAATTTTGGGATGATCAATGTCATGTCCCCTTTTTAATTGACATGTTCTGAGTTCATGGTTAGCCTATTATGCGACCTTCGTAGGCTAATCGGATGGATAGAGGGTCATAATGGAGCTTGGCTTGACTTTGATTCATAGGATTTCTACATTTGATTTTCATTCAAGTTATTTCAGACATATTTGGCTTGGGCTCCTACTTTTTAGGGATATTTGATATGCAGTGGAGCGCCTTTATTATGGTATGGGTATGTGCAGAATCACTCCCTGATTCACTAGCTTCGATCAGTTCATCGATCCAACATGTATTGAGGGAGATATTAATATTTGATTGATTTAATCAAATATTAATTATTTAGCCTATTTTTAATTAGAAACCCTAATTCTAATTTAAGAAACCCTAATTAGGGCAAGCACATCTTTTTGAGGGTATAAGGGTTTCTCATGGAGGCCATTGTTCATTATGCTATTGATTATTGATATTGATTTTGGAGAATTTCTTCTGTGAAGACTGAGCCTAGGGTTCAAGGATTCCATTTGCATTGGAGAATGTTCCCTCTTTAGTGTGTGCAATTAAGAGGCTGTGGAATATCAGCTGATCTATTGCCAAAGTGTGAGATAGCTTCATCCAGAAGTTATCACAGAGTTTCAGGTTTGAGAGATAACTTCACACAGAAGTTATTACAAATATTCCAGGTATTTCTTTATTCTTGTTTTGATTCAATAAATTATACAGCTAGAGATCTTCTGTGCTAGAAAGGTATATTTTCAGATCAGGGGTGGAAAATAGGGAAGTTGTGCTTAATTGGCGGTCGTACAAGGTCCGTACAGGTCCGTACAGATCAGCTCAAGAACCGACCTTGGCAGACAGAGGGTTTTTAGTGACCGACATCGATCGATTAAAGACCGACGTCGGTAGAAAGCCGATCGACAGAGACCAATGTCGGCGAGATATCGACCGACGACGGTGACTGTGTGTCGACACAGAAGGGCCGAGACCTTCCAGAATTCAATTTTCACTTCCAGTTTTGATAAGCCAGGGTTTTTAAGATTGTATTTATTATTTATATGCATGAGAAAGGACTGCAATTGTAATAGTTTAAAAGGACAAGTGATAAGATTTGTAATTTGCTATTCATAGACGATATTATTGTGATCATTTTGAATTTATTCAATAGAAGTTATATATTGTTCAAAGTTTTTTGTGTTGCTATGTTTCTTGTTTTGGAGGGGATATTACAGTGGTATCAGAGCTAAATCCTGCCAGCCTGAGGGTGTATAGATCTTATGCAGCCACAAGAGTTGGGACCACACAAGTATAACACACGCAGTTGAGCTTTGCTTGAAGGTACTCAGGTGTTAGATCAGCCACCAACCATCATGAGTGACAGACGTGAGGGAAGCCCACCCAGGGGCCACAGGTATGATGCTGATCAGGGCACCAGAGAATTTCAGCGTGCTATGATGACAAGCCAACAGCAGATGGCTCAGACACTACAAGCACTTATGACTATGATAGAGAGAATGAACACACCTGATGGACAGAATGGGGACTAAAGAGATGACATGAGTGCTACGGTTAATCAGAGGCCACAACAGACTCACTCCAGAACTGCTGATAGACCTACATGTCCTACTTTTGTTCAAGAAGAACCAGAGGCACCAGCAGAGGAAGCAGGGAATAACCCATTTGCAGATGTTTACATGGCTGCAAATGATGAGTGGGACTTATTACCTCTTCATGTCCAAGAGAGGATGACCTTTGATCATTTTGTCAATCTTAGGAGAGAACACTACCGATTGGTTAGACAGGACAGGAAGCCTAGAGTTCAATTCAGTGAGCTGCAGAAGGCTACTGGTAAGCTTTTTTTGACTACTTTTGACGGCAGCGGTAAGATGACAGCTCAAGCTTGGGTTCATAAGCTTGACACCTTTTTGGCATTGAGACCAATGTCAGAGATAGATGCCATCAAATACGCCACTTTGCACTTGGATGGAGTAGCACATGATTGGTGGTACCATGGTATGGTAACACTTCAGCATAATCAGGTAACAGAGTACCAGGACTTTGTGGATAGATTGGTTGAGCGGTTTGACAGGAGAGATCTCGAGGTTTACTTCTGAGATCTGGCACAGTTGAGACAAATAGGTAGTTTGGAGTCCTTCATTGGTGAGTTTCAGAGATTGGCAGTCATGGTGCCCAATATTTCAGAGCGTAGATTGGTAGTTCTCTTCATAGAGGGATTGTCAGAGCCATTGAGAGGTTGGATCAAAGCCTTTGATTCTCCTTCATTATAGGTAGCTATGAAGAAGGCACGTGATATGGAGATGGCAGCGCCATCCAATAAATTTAACTCCAGAGGTACTTCTTCATCTAGAGACCATAAGCACTCCCACGGGGATACAGAGAGACCGGATTTTAACATAGATAAATTCGGGGTTAAAAATGATTCAAAAGCCAATCTAGCAGCACCACCTTTGGATTGTGAGGTGCTTAATGATTTACGCAGGAAGAAGCTTTGCTTCTACTGCAAAGGTCCATATGATATCCATCACGATTGTCCTTTGAGGCCTAAGGGTAAGGCGAATCGGATGATGTGGATATATTATGAGGATTCAGATTCTGAGGATTCTGAATAGCATAACAGTTCTGAGGGGGCAGAGGTAGAGGCTTCAGGTCCTAATGCAGAGGCAGAGTTAGAGCTTCACCTACAGGAGGCACACATATCTAGCATTCAGTCGGATGAGTCATTCAGACTTCATGGAGTTTTGGCGGGGTAGAAGGTTATCACCCTTCTTGATACAGGGGCCACACATAATTTCATAGATGTTAGATTTGTGGAGAAGCGTGGACTCACTACCATAGATTTTGAGGGCATCAGTGTTAAGGTAGTCGATGGTCACACTCTTAAGTGTGAGCGTATGATTAGAGACCTCCCATTGCGCTTGAACAACTATGAGTTCAAGGCTGATTATTATGTGGTAAACATGGGGGATATAGACTTAGTCTTGGGTATGAAGTGGCTTCATTAATTTGAGGAAGTTACTCTTCGTCTCAAGGACATGGAGGTTCTCTTTAATGTTGATGGGATGACACACATTCTTAAGGCAATACGGGGCAGCAGCTTCAGATATATGTTTTTTCATCGGATGGAGGTACCTATACCACATGACATGATAAAGAGCGATGACGAGTGCACATTGGCACCAACACAGGAGAGGTATGAGGATGAGCTTGATCTTGAGGTGACTTCAGTTCAAGAGTTGTCACATGTGGTGAGGACTCAACTTTCTGTTACAGCCGGATCACAGGTTGATGATGATATGACTATTTCTAGTCTTCACTATCCAGTTTCAGATATCATTCAGGTGAGGAGTTTACTTGCTGATTTTCATTTATGGGTTGCATGTTGGGGTGCTTATCTGAGTACTAGAGATGATGTGACACCATTACATGAGAGTTGGGATGGACATGGCATGGGGGTCGTGTTAATTGACAGTGGTGGAGATCAAAACTATATTTGGGATCCAGGTGGATTGATTGATTTGTCATTCAGTGATTGCTTGAGGGCAAGCAATTTCAGGAGGGGCAGATTGTCATGTCCTCTTTTTAATTGACATGTTCTGAGTTCATGGTTAGCCTATTATGCGACCTTCGTAGGCTAATAGGATGGATAGAGGGTCATAATGGAGCTTGGCTTGACTTTGATTCACAGGATTTCTACATTTGATTTTCATTCAAGTTATTTCAGACATATTTGACCTGGGCTCCTACTTTTTAGGGATATTTGATATGCAGCAGAGCACCTTTATTATGGTATGGGTATGTGCGGAATCACTCCCTGATTCACTAGCTTCGATAGGTTCATCGATCCGACATGTATTGAGGGAGATATTAATATTTGATTGATTTAATCAAATTTTAATTATTTAGCCTATTTTTAATTAGAAACCCTAATTCTAATTTAAGAAACCCTAATTAGGGCAAGCACATCTTTTTGAGGGTATAAGGGTTTCTCATGGAGGCCATTGTTCATTATGCTATTGATTATTGATATTGATTTTGGAGAATTTCTTCTGTGAAGACTGAGCCTAGGGTTCAAGGATTCCATTTGCATTGGAGAACGTTCCCTCTTCAGTGTGTGCAATTAAGAGGCTATGGAATATCAGCTGATCTATTGCCAAAGTGTGAGATAGCTTCATCCAGAAGTTATCACAGAGTTTCAGGTTTGAGAGATAACTTCACACAGAAGTTATTACAGATATTCCAGGTATTTCTTTATTCTTGTTTTGATTCAATAAATTATACAGCTAGAGATCTTCTGTGCTAGAAAGGTATATTTTCAGATCAGGGGTGGAAAACAGGGAAGTTATGCTTAATTGGCGGTCGTACAAGGTCCGTACAGGTCCGTATAGATCAGCTCAAGAACCAACCTCGGTAGACAGAGGGTTTTCAGTGACCGACATCGGTCGATTAAAGACCGACATCGGCAGAAAGCCGATCGACAGAGACCGATGTCGGTGAGATATCGACCGATGACGGTGACTGTGTGTCGACACAGAAGGGCCGAGACCTTCCAGAATTCAATTTTCACTTCCAGTTTTGATAAGCCAGGGTTTTTAAGACTGTATTTATTATTTATATGCATGAGAAAGGACTGCAATTGTAATAGTTTAAAAGGACAAGTGATAAGATTTGTAATTTGCTATTCATAGACGATATTATTGTGATCAGTTTGAATTTATTCAATAGAAGTTATATCTTGTTCAAAGTTTTTTGTGTTGCTATATTTCCTGTTTTGGAGGGGATATTACAATCAATGAGTCACTAATGGTTATTAGAGTTGTGCCACATTTACGGTGAATGTTATGTATTATGTAGATATAATATGAATATCCATCCATCAAGACCTATCAATGTCATCTTGATATTGTAATCCTTCCTCCTATGAACTATTTAATACAAAATTAGAACCTACCATTGTTATTGATGATTTTTCCTAAGATTTAGTTGCTTCAAATTGAAATATTTTTTATCCTTATTATTGTTGTGATGATTCTTGAATACCATGGCTTGATGTTTATTTCACATGTCCCAAGGTTACCTACATGTTTTATGAAAACTACACATTACCATCATTATTCTTCTTTTCTACCTCTTTATGTTCCCTTTCCTCTTGCCCTCATTTTTATTCTTATTAATATTCTTTTTTCCTCATAGATTTATTAGTTGTAGCTTTTGTTTTTTATTCCACATTATCCTTTCTATTCAAATCATCCTAAATTTTTAGGTCCTCAAGATATTTTTCTTTAACTTCCATGGATTCCTTTTTTCCTCATCCTTACTTTTATTCTCCCTTTCTTTTTGTGATTTATCCTTTATATCTTGTTTAGGATCCTATTCCTAATATTCTATAAAGTTGTCCTTCCATTTTAAGCCTTATCCTTAGTTTTTTTATATTAATCTATTCTTGATTTTTTATTGTCTATAGCCAACTATTATTTTGATTAATCTGATGTTTATAGTTGCTTCAAGTAGAATTAATTATGAAGTTGATCAACCTATACTCATTACTACTATACACTTATGTTTACACCTACACCTATTATTTAACATGTAAGAGTCCCTTATGTAGTGGGTATATAATGGGGTGAAAATGTTCTACTTTGGGCAGATAATATGTATGGGTGGATAGTATATTTGATGTTGGTGTAGTTGGTAAATTAGACTTTGAGTATATTGTAGTATGGTGATTTGGTAATAAAATTTTAGGCCTTATAGTTGCTAGAGTTAACATTTTATTCTAGTGAACCTTAAAGTGGGTCGCACATGTTATAAATTATTTATAAGATTCCTTGGTCATGACATCTACAACTATGAATTATTCCATTAAACACTAAGAATCCTAGGTGAAGGTGTGATTCTATTGATGTAATATATTTCATTACCTGTGGTCTAAAAGGGCTATCTTCAACTTATACCTATTTTTCATTGTTCTAAATTATGAGGGGTTACACTTGGTATTTTTACTTTAAATTAAACCCTTGTGCTACTTATTTGATTATACTTGGTTCATGTGAGGAACTAGACACATCTTCTGACAACCCTAAACCTATTACTTCTTATTAAAATAGAACTTGTACTTTGTGTCTCATTTATTCCTATTGTAAAATCATGCCCACTCTAATGGACTCTAAAGGTAATAAAATATCAACAATAATAACCAAAGGAACTATATTATGAACCTAAGATATTTGGGTGACATTCAAGAATAAAAATCATTTTCTTCATATTTGTCATACATGTAATTTTTTATCTCATCGATTGATACATTATTTAATTATTCTAGTGTGAATCCTAGAGGTTCAATATCATAATCAAATATGACTTTAGGAAATTTAAGGTCACTTATCCATGATGTTATTTTCTAGTTCCTCTTAGGTAGTGGTTGAGATGGATATGATACACGTACCTTTCACTTTACTATTGTTATGTGTACTTGCAAGGTGGATGGTTATAACTACTATTGAGTTTAGTCTTGTGTTTAGGACTATGGTTGATATTTTAGATGTTGCATTCCTAGTGGTATTGATTATAATAGTTGGACACTCTTTGAAACTAACATATTTTATCAAATTATTTCCACTTGCACCAATGGAATATCTTATAAAAATGGCAAGGGAATGAAGGGAACTTTTTTGAACTCATGGATTCTAATATTCACTCCATTATGAAACTTTTTTATTATTACGATAGGACTGAGATAATAAAAAAAATTATTTAGGCACATGTGTATTTTAAATAATTATATGTTGAATTTTTATTAACCACTTTATTAATTTTTTTACTTTTCTCATAAGGTCTTCCATTTCATGGCCACACAACATTTGGAATTGCATTTTAGATTGAATAGTTTTCATCCATGACTAATGATCCCTCACATTGAGCATGAGTATGAAGAATTGGTACTAGAATGATTAGATCATTCTAATAAGTAACTTTTTGAAAAAAAAAATCTATCACAAGGAATTTGGGCTAATTGAATTCTTTAGATAGCTTCACCATGTGATACATAATATCAATTGTGCCCTTTGTTACTTACTTTATGTTCTTTATCACCTAATATTACTGAGGCCTTATAAATTCTACTATAAACATTATTGGTGTATTAGAGACATATAGAATGAGGACTCCTCTAGATGCATGACCATAATGTTGTTGAGTTTCATAACAATATCTTACCCATAATTTATAGTCCTATAGATGACATGATGGTTTCAATATTTTTGATCATTATTATCTAGGGTGAAAAGTGAATGGCTCTCTCATTATATTTATACATTATGATCATCAAGAGTTAATCAGTTTAGCAAAATATAGGCAGTTTGACCAATATCTTTGCATTTGGTCCTCTTAAAGGGTGAGAAATGACCACCATTCCCTCAGCTGGTGTTTTTCCTTATGTTTGTGAAAGATAATTATTATTTATAATAATTAATGAAGTTAAACATCTATGTATAATTCCATTTGGGTTTTCATGATGGCAAACTGATTCCCATCTCCTTTGTTTTAACATAGTTTAAAGGACCAATAATCAAGTTCACTTCCATTGTATGTTCAAAATGTAGGATTTATTCTTGTATTGAAACTTTAATGACATATTTACATGCATTCATATATACTTTCATGGAGTCATCTCTTAATAAAATGGTTTATTCCAAATCAAAATCGTTATAAAGTAATATGTACATGAATGTTCCTTATCTTTATAGAAACATTACCTCCTATTTAATATGTTTATCTATTGATATAACTTATGTGACCTCACATTGGTATTAAATGTGTTATCCATT
Source organism: Torreya grandis (assembly GCA_037957365.1). Classification (NCBI taxonomy): domain Eukaryota; kingdom Viridiplantae; phylum Streptophyta; class Pinopsida; order Cupressales; family Taxaceae; genus Torreya; species Torreya grandis. The sequence goes on from JARHVA010000187.1 coordinate 6,438,467, forward strand.
GATGACTTAAAATATAGAGAAATTATTAGTCCTTAATTATTATATTAGAGTGATGTGACACATTATCATTCCATTTTCAAATACTTTCTTGTTTTAGAAATTAAGTGTTATTCAGAAAAATACCCTTTTATGAATGCAAATGATAATATTTTGTATTTTAAATCAAATTAATATTTAAAATTTAAAACCTTGATTTATTATAAATTTCCATTATTTTACTCTATTTTATATACCTCATTCATATTGAACATTGTTCCTATTGTTGAAGTTGGCATTGATGTTGTCATTGATTTTAAAGGTTCATAAGAAAGGTGTTCATGAGGTCATTGAAGATTTTTTTATTTTTATGGAATAATTAAGAGGTATTAAATTATGTAAGGATCATATAATACATATGATAAATCCATTATAGTTTCATTTAGTGTTTTAAAATTAGTTGTCAAGTTTCAAGAGCTTGAGAAGCCTAGTCATGACATTGGCCATTATAGGAAGAGACCTTGTGAAAAGTATGATCTTGGTGGTCTAGTGAGATATATTCAAATAGACATAATATTTTATATGATTTTTTTTATAATTCATATGAGGCATTGGATCACTCATGATATTCTTAGAGTGAGCCTAAAAGGGTAGGATATACATACCTAGTATGCAACTAGACCACCTCTAAACCTTGCTTGGCCTAATAAGGCATCATGATCTATTGTCAAGGAATAAAAAGGATGTTTTAAATTATTTGAGTATGTTATATTTTGTGTTTTAATCTAATTTAGCTGGAGAGTGAATGAAAATAGGCTTTCAAGTCAGTTTTAAGGCCTAATGTGATTTGTAGGTCAAGGTCCGAAGCAAACAAAGAGAGAGATGGTGGCCAAATGAGGTATGAGTTTAAAATTTCAAGATAAGGATGATAATGTGAGAATTATCAGTGGTGTGATAGGTTATCTCAGGTTTTTTTTACCAATTCTAAGGTTAATGTTTTTAATAAAAGGCATGAAAAGTGGTTTTGAGGTTTCTCAAGTACACAAAATAGAGGGTTCTCAACTCGAGAAGGAATTTTAGGTGTTCATTGGAATGTGTAACCTATATATGGTAACTTGAGATATTTATTAGAGATTGGTAAGATTAATATCTAATATTTATAGGAATTAGTTTTGGAAATGAGGGTTAGTCCTTTATGAATAATCGTTAACACCATAAACATTGTTAACCCTCTCTAAGACCCTAACAATGACCTGATGTCAAAGATACTTATATATAGTGATCATAATGTTTTTGTATGAATATTTAATTTATTTTATGTTGTATTAAAATCTCCTAGGCACCTCAAGGTGTTATTTTTTTAGGTGAGTGAGTGAACCCTATAAAATAGGCCTTATTTCTCAAAGATTTGTTATAGCAGTCAAAGTTGACCAAGTCAAAATTGATAAATTAATGGAGGATTAATATTGAAAATTTTATTTAATGTCCATGGTGGTATATAATTAGTTTCTATCTAGTATTTTTTCTATATTGGTCATACAAGTTGACCAATCACTAACAGGCCTAATGATGAAAGTAGTGAGAAACCTAGGCAGAAGTGAGAAGGTGATTAGGAATGTGTTATCATGGATTAAAGATGAATCCAAGTGTATGAATATGTTTTTAAATAACTTTAATAAATGTTAATATTGTATATAATATTTTTATATCATTGTATACATCAAAAATTTGCTTTCAAGTTGACTTTTCTAGCTTAGTGAAGTTGCATATAGTGAGGTCATGGGATTGGTATATGAGACCAATATTGATATTAGATATTATGATATATTTATTTGAGGTTATTTTGAGTATGTATTAATATTATATTCATTAATTTTAATTTTTTTATTATTATCTTTAATTTTTCAAAATATAATGTTTCCTTGAATGTATTTGGAGGCTAGTTGGCAATTCTAAGTGAGTTCTTTATAGAGAAGGGTTTGAGTCCTTTTGTCATGAGTTATGAAGTATAAATTATATATAAATGACCCTAAGGTCATGTATATTTTTTATATGTGATTTTTTTCATTATTTTTTGGTAAAATTGTGTTTATTCTTTTGTAGTTCAAGATAGACTTTTTGGGTATGCATAGGCCTACTTATGAATAATACTAATGGCGTGTTTCAAGTGGTGATTTGATGTAAAAGGTGTCATGGACCTAATATGATATTATTAAGGGTATATTTTATTGATGTATGATATTTTCCTATAATTTTAAAATTTTGAGAGTGTTCCAAGGAGTTCAATGGGTAATATGTGTTAATGAAGGCCTAATTGAATTAGGTCTCCTTAAGGCCTAATAGAGGGTTTTGGTCCTATATGCTATGAATAACCTAGTTTAATGTTTTATTAATGTTTATGGTATGTAATAAGGCCTATTTTATTAAAAAAAATAAGTGTTAAAATGTGTATATTTAACCAATAGGTATATGAGCAAGAGCCTAGTATAAGAATAAGGCCTAATAGGCCTAACTTGGTAGTTAGTGCATGCATGAGTCGATGTAGAAGATATAAAATGTTTAAGAATAAAAATATGTCTTGTAAACCATAATAATGGTTTAGATAAAATATCATGAATATTTAATAGGGGTAATATAGATTAATATCAAGGTCAAATGACCTAATCTATCTTAAATAGACTTAATTGAGTAAAGGAGCTTATAAGGAATTTTGAGAAGGCTAAGAGTGTGAAGAGTTGAAGAGCTAGTCATCATACATTAAGTGAGAAATAATATGGCCTAAAGGTGATTGATTCAATTAGGTGTCTGAGGGTGTTTTGATTCATTTAGGTGGTTGGTGCCTCCTTGCAAGTACGTGCTCGCTAAAGCTTAGTTAAGTGGGTGCTTGGCTAGTTTGGGTTGGTGTTGAAAATGAAGTTAGTTCTTCAATAAAAATTATTGTTTATATTATATGAATATATTCCATTTTAATCATTAGTGGTTTTTCTTCCCCTTGAAAATTTCCAACTCAAATAAGTGGTCTATGTGTTATGATATTATCTCATGCTTATGGATCTTAATGTGTTACAAGTTTACTATATTATTTCGATAATTCATGAATGATAAGGTAAATTTTTAAAAAATTTATAGACTGATTCACCCACCCCCTCTTAGAAATTATGCTTACAATAATTTGTATCATATCCTAGTCCTTTTAGGTAAGTCTAATAGCTTTAAGGTGATCCTAAAAAGCACAAGAATGTCTTGTGATCAATAAGAAGAAGACAACATATATGATGAAGATGTTTATTATGGTAGTGAAGAAGGAGAATTTAAAGTAGACCTTTCAGATGAGAACATGCATTACCTTGATGATTTGAAACATCAAAATAGCATTTTTAAGGATATCAAGAGTCAATTAGAAGGGATCAACACAAGGTTTAAGTGAAAGGAAGTTGAGTATGACCAGCTGAAGACAAAGCTAGATTCCTTGAAGGTTGAGCACGATTAGCTTATAGACAAAATGAGTAAGTTTGAGATAGAGCATGAGAAGTTAGAACAAGTAAAGAGTACCAACATGAAAATACCAATCAAATAACATAATGAAATAAATTATAGGTCATCATGGAGTCATAATAAGTACAAAAAAGTTGTTTGCTACATTTATGCCAATATAAGACACATTCCAAGATTCTACTCCAAAAGAGTTAGAAGGTCCACAAGATTCAACAGGACATATGAATATCTTATAATGAATAATAAGGATCAATCATTAGTACGGAATCCAAAATAAGTTAGGATGGATCATATTAATCTCATGAAGTAAGATGAACTATTTTATAAGGAGGAATGGAAGACCAAATCAGACTCTATGCTAGCTCAAACTACCTTTCACATTCAAGATGAAAGCATTAAATGGTATATATATAGTGGATTATTAATCCACATGATGGGAGATATAAATAATTTCATCTCATTAAATAATAGTAACACATGAATAATGAGGTTTGGAGAAAAACAAAAGCCAATATAGCTGGCAAGGGTGTCTTGAGTTTGGATAATGGAAAGACCAAGACACAAAATGTGTTGTATGTGCAAGTTTTGAAACATGAATTACTTAGTGTAAGTCCAATTTTAAATTAGTGACACACACTAAATTTTTAGGATAGAGGGTGTGTGATAAGGAGAGTCAAATTAAGAATCCCAATTACCAATGCCAAGAAAATTGAGAATAACCTATATGTATTGAATGAGATCAAGAAGGAGAGATGCTTCATGATCAAGATAGATAAAATTTGGATATGAAATATAAGATTATGTCACCTAAAATTTGATAACCTAGTCAATATTAAAACTAATAAGCTTGAAAACAACATGCTTAAGATCATAAAACCTAAAAACATACTTTGTAAGGTATATCGACATGGTAATCAGACTAGAAGAAGGTTCAAGTCCAAGGACTAACTTAATACAAGACCCTTAAAAATATTACACACTAATCTCTATGTTCCTATAAGAATTTAGATCATTCAAGGAGATAGCTACTTCATGTTACTCATTGATGATTACACAATAATGACTTGGGTTATATTCTTGAAAGAGAAATTAGAAGATCTTGATAAATTCAAGTTATTCAAGGCTCTTATTGAGAATGAAAATAATGGAAAGATCAATTTCCTAAAATATGATAGAGGAGGAGAGTTTTTATCCAATTAGGATGATTATTTATATGAGGTTCATGGAATAAGGAGACAATTTTTAGTAGCTAAGACACCTTAGCAAAATGCGGTAGTGGAAATGAAGAATATGATAGTTCAAGAGATGGATAGAACTATGGTAAGTAAATCTATATTATTTGATGGCTATTAGAGAGAGGTATTAATCACTATTGTCTACATTTTATAAATAGGAAAAATATGGAATAATTGAAATAAGAATCCTTATGAACTATGGAAGGGCATACCTGCCAATGTGGAACACTTTAGAGTGTTTGGGAGCAAATGTTTAATCAAAATAGATGATGAAGACATGGGAACTTTTTTTTCAATATTTGATGAAGGAATATTATTAAGATAATAATCAATGATATAATACTATATATGTTATAACAAGAGACTAAAAAATATAGTGTAAATCACTAATGTGAAGAATGATGAGACAAAGAAAAATCACTCACAGTCAAAGAACACTTTAGAGAATCTGGACTTCAATAATGAAGAGGAGACCATAGAGTTTGATGATGAATAATAATAATTTTAAAAGAGATAGGACTCAAAAGGATCCTTAGGAAATATTCAAAGAGATCACCCTAAATCTCAAATCATTGGCAACAAGAATGTAGGTATGAAAACAAGGAAAGGATGGGCAAGTAATCTAAATCAATAAAATGTTGTTATATTATCCAAGATTGAACCTAGGAGTATTATATAAGAAATCAAAGACAAGTTTTCGATAGGTGATATGAATGAGGATTTAGACCAAATATAAAAGAATGAGACTTGGGAACTAGTTCTTAGGCTAAAATCTAGGAATGTCATTGGCACAAATATGTACTTAGAAATAGGTTGAGTGAAAATGAAGAAGTCACTAGGAGAAATGATAGATTGGTATACATGGGATATGCACAATTTGAAGGGGTAGAATTTGAGGATACATTTTCACTATTAGAAAAAATGGAGGCCATCAAATTATTTCTAGCATATGCAAGATTCAAAGGATTCAAGATATACTAGATGAATGCCAAATCTATCTTTTTGAATGAAAATTTCGAAGAAGTGTACATGGAGAAACCTAAATGTTTCTCACTATCATATGACAAAGATTATGTTTTTAGATTGAAATAAGTCTCTATATGGTCTAAATCAATCTCTTAGATCTTGGTATGCTAGGTTAGACAAGTATCCATTAGATCAAGGATTCAAAAGAGAAGTTGTATATAGTAATCTATACATCAAGATAAAAGATGACCATCACCTGATAATAGTTATCTATGTGTATGACATCATCATTTGTAAAAATAATGAAAACATGATGAAGGCCTTTGTAAAGGTGACAAACAATATTTTGATATGTCCATGCTGGGAGAACTATAATTCTTTCTTGGGTCAGAAATCACTCAATCAAAAAAAAAAAAAATCATCTTACAAGCCAAGTACATAAGAGAAATTTTAAATAATTTTGAGATGGAAGATTACATGGTAGTTATTAAACCCATGATCATAGGATGTAATTTTAACAAAGAATATTAGTATTCAAAGGTAAATTAGACATCATATAAGTCAATCATTGGAAGTTTGTTTTACACCACTACCTTTAGACCTGACATCATGCAAGTAGTAGGTATCATGGGAAGGTTTTAATAAGATATAAAGGAGAATCATTTGTAAGCAATCAATATGATACTCAAGTATCTCAAGGGGACTATGGAGTATGTATTGTGGTATCAAAGAAGCAAGGAGTTCACTTTGATATCTTACATAGATGTAGATTAGGTAGGAAGTATAGATGATAGGAAGAGTACCAGTGGAAGAGCCTTATTTCTAGGTGGGTGCCTAGTTTCATGGATAATAAAGAAGTAACCATCAATATATTTTTCCACTTGTGATGATGAGTACATTATAAAATATTTATGTTTAACTCAAGTCCTATGGATGAGAAAAACCCTAAAATACTACAAGGTGGAGTATGATGGCCCTAGCCTTATCTATTGTAACAATACAAGTGCTATAACAATCTCAAATAACCCAAACATGCAGTCAAGGACCAAACACATTCCCATAAAATATCATTTTATAAGATATTAGGTGAGTCAAAAAAGTGTCAAAATTTAATATGTTTATATATAGGATCATATTGTAGACATATTCACCAAACCACTTCCAAAGGTAACTTTTAAACACCTAAGATAGGAATTGGGTGTAATTCCTGCCCCTAAAAATCATTAGAAAAGTCAAGTACTTAGGGGGAGATAATCATGTTCATTAGGTCCAAGAATAGGTGAGATGTTCCAATAAGGTATGCATGAAGATAGGGGGAACATGTTCATATGGTGTCTCATTAACTAATAAGTCCTATGTGTTGAGTATTTTTGTTGCAAAGAGTGTGATCCAAGGTGTTGTAGACATCACTTTGTCATTTATTTCAAATGGGGATAACTACTAGAATAGGATGATAATAATGATCAGTATATATTTTTATTTGACACAAATGACAAAGGGGGATATTTTCTTAGCATTATTCCTATTGTTGAAGTCTAGCATTGATGTTGTCATTTATGTCAAAGGTTATTAAGAAAGGTGATCATGAGGTCATTGAATAAGGTTATTATTTTATATAATCAGTTTAAAATCATGTCATTGTATGAGGAGCATGTAATACATATGAGCAAGGTATAATAGCCTCAATAAGTGTTTTAAAGTTAGTTATCAAGTTTCAAGAGCTCGAGAAGCCTACTTATGACATTGGTCATTGCATGAAGATACCTTATGAGAAGGTATGATCTTGGTGGCCTAGTGAGATGGATGAAAAAATACATAAGATGATATATTAGGTTGTTTTAGCATGAATATAAAGCATTGAATTACTCATGAGAGTCTCAGAGTGAACCTACAGGGGTAGGACCTACAAACTTAGTATGCAACTAGATCACCTCTAGACCTTGCTTGGCCTAACGAGGAATCATGATCTATTAACAAGGCATAAGAAGGATTTTTGATTTTTTTTGAGTATGTGACTTATTTTTTAATCATGTAAGTGAGGTGGATAGTGCATAAAAAGAGGCTTTAATGTCAGTTTCAGGGCCTAATGTGGTTTATAGGTTAAGGTCTAAGGAAAGCAGATATATATATATATATATATATATATATATATATAGAGAGAGAGAGAGAGAGAGAGAGTCCAAATGAGGTATGAGTTTCAAATTTAAAGAAAATAATGAGTATGAAATAATTATAAATGGTTTTATAGGTTTTACCAAGTTTTTTACCATTTATAAGGCCAAATTTTATAATAAAAGACATGAAAATGGTTTTTAGGTTTTTTAAGTGCATAAAATGGAGGGTTCTCAACCTCAGAAGGACTTTCAAGTGTTCATTGGCACATGTAACCTCTAAATGTGAAAATAATATATTTATGATATATGATTAAGTGTCCTAGATAATATATCTATGTATTATTTTTATAAATTAGGGGAATTTCTTTATGAACAATCGTTAACATGAGAAACAATGTTAACTATCTCTAAATCCCTAACAATGACATGATGTGAAATATATTGATATAAAGTTATTATAATGGTTTTTTTTTATAAATATTTATTTTAGGTTGTATTAAACTCTCCTAGTCACCTCTAGATGTGAATTTTTTTTTAGGTGAGTGAGTGGACCCTAAAAAAAGACTTTGTTTCTCAGAGATTTATTATAGTAATTAGATTTGACCAAGTCAAAGTTTCTAAATGGATGAAAGTTTAATATTGAGACTTTTATTTAATGTACATGGTGTTTTATTATAAATTCATATCCCTTAGTTGTGTTAAAATAGTCATATAATTTGACCATTTGCTAATAGGCCCAATGATGAAAATAGTGAGAAACCTAAGCAAAAGTGAGAAGGTGATTAGGGATGTGTTATCATGGATTAGAGATGAACCCAATTGCATGGATTTTTTTTAAAATACTTTTAATACATGTTAATTTGGATATAATATTTGGATATAATTGTATATATAAAAAAATATCTCTCAAGTTGACTTGTCTAGCTCAATGAGGTCTGTGTACAGTGAGTCATGAGATTGGTCTACAAGACCAATATTGCTATTATAGATTATGATATATTTTTTATAATTTATTATAAAGTATTTTTTAAGATTATATTAATTCAATATAATATTTTTATTATTCTCTTTTATGTGTCATAATTTCATGTTTCCATGGCTATGTTTTGAGGCTAGTTGGCAATTCTGAGTGGATTCTTTGTAAAGAAGGGTTTGAGTCCTTTTGCCTTGAGTTGTGAAGTATAAATAATATGTATATGACCCTAAGGTAATTTATATTATTTATATGTTATTTTTTTTCATTTTTATTTATAAAAATTGTGTTTATGCTTTAGTTTTTCAAGATAGACTTTTTATGCATGCACAGGCCTAATTGTGAACAATACTAATGGTGTGCTATAAGTGGTGATTGGAGATAAAATGTGTCATGGACCTAAGATGAGAATATTAATGGTATATTTAAGTTAAATATATTATTTTTATACCATTTTAAAAATAATTATAGTGTTCTAAGGAGTTCAAATGGTAACGTGTGCTAATGAAGGCCTAATTGAATTAGGTCTCCTTAAGGCCTAAAAGGGTTTTTTGGTCCTATATTATATTAACGACCTATTTTAATGTTTTATTATTATTTTTTAATGTAATAATTCATATTTTATTGAAAATATAAGTGTAAATGTGTGTATATCTGACCAATAGGTGTATGAGCAAGAGCCTAGTATAAGAACAAGGCCTTATAGGCCTTATTTGCTAGTTAGTGCATGTATGAGTCGAAGTAGAAGATATATCAATTTTAATAGAAAAATGATTTATTATATAACATAATAAAGTTAAATAAAAAATATAATTAATATATAACATGGGTACTATAAATGACTATCAATGTCAAATGACCTAATTTGTCTTGAAGAGACCTAATTGAGCGAAAGAACCTAGAAGGCAGTTTGAGAGGGATAAGAGTGTGAAGAGATGAAGAGGTGGTCATTATTAGTTGGTTGAGAAAAAAAATGTATTTAAGGTTATCAAGGTAATCATGTAGATAAGTTAGTTCTGAGTCATTTAAGGGGTTGGTGCCTCATTGCATGTAGGTTCTTGTTAAAGCCTAATCAAGTGGGTGCTTGGATATTTGGGGTTAGTGATAAAAGTAAAGTTGGTGATTCAATAAATATTGATGTTTGTATTAAATTAATATATTAAATTTTCACCATAAGTGGTTTTTATTCCCATTAAAGGTTTTCCCACTCAAATAAGTGTTTTATGTGTTATGCTCTTATCTCATGCTCACGGCTCTTAATGTGTTGTAAGTTTACGATATTGTTTTGATAGTTCATGAATGATAAGGTAAAGTTGTAAATTTTTTGAAATATAATTCACCCTCCCTACCATTCATTTTTCTTCCAAAAATTACTAGATAAATTATTTGTAGAGTTATCATAGATTTTACTCGTGAACCTAATCTAATGTTTCCATTTATAACTATCTGAGAACTTCACTTCATTGCTTTGTTATATGTTTTATGATTAAAATTATGATATTATATCCAATTTAATATAATATATCTATAAAAAAATTCAAAAATAAAAATAAAATTAAAATCTTAGACTAATTTTTGCTATACATAACTTATTTTTTGCCTTGCCTCCTACGATTTCAAGTGTAATAAGGATTTAACATATTGTCCTTTACAATCATTGTAAATATATCAATACTATAGTGCCATACCCTAAAAATGATGAACTATAGACATTACCTTATATAAAAGTCTTATCTTACCTTTATGTGGTTGGAATATACTTTCATAGAGTAATACCATTTATCTGAGTTGGAATTTCTTAGTTTGTAGGTTACAATCATGGCATATTTTCAAACATTGTTTAGGAATTTATTAATTCCAACTTGAAATAATTATTTTTTCTACATTTGATTTAAATTCATGGAGTTAATTTATAAATACTCCTTATCCCAGACTTTTTAAGTATTAAAATTAATAGGATAAGTACTAAATATTCCATAGGCATGACAAGTTCCATGATACAAACCAACTATAGTGGAGTATTCCCCATCATATTATTTTAATTTGTATTTTATGATCATACTATTTATATCTTTTTATATTCCTAGTCATCTCACTATATATTACATATTTTCATGAGCATTATTTCTATCACCTTATTTGATCCTTCTGCTTGACCATTTTCTTAAGGGTGGTAAGTTATGTTGTTTTCGTGTAAAAACATGAAATATTTTATCAAGGTTTTAATATAATAATTAATAAATTTTTTCCCTATATCATTTAATAAATTATATATACGCATAAGCCTTTTTATAATATTTAATATAAAAACTTCACAACATCCTTTACTTTTTAGTTCAGAGTCACAACTATATCAATCCATTTAGTGAAGTTAGATGCCATGATGATATACCTATCATTAGAAATATTATATGGAGGATTGATAGGTCCCAAAAACTCAATTCACATTGATTTAAAGGTTGATATTCCATAACTAGAGTTAGAGACATTTCATACCTCTTATTTAGTTCTCTAGTGTACTGACATATATCACAATACTTTATAAATATACTACCATCTTGAAATTATGTAGGCCATTAAAGCACAATATATAACATATTTATTATATTTAATTTACCTATGAAATTTATTCTATAAAAGTATTGATGTGTATCTTATAACATTTATGGTATTTCATGTTCCAATGCTTATCTTTTTAGGACATCATCTTTACCCAATTTGCAAATAAAACCATTGATTATGCTAAAACATAGATTGTGTGTGATAAGTTGATTTTTAATCTAGTTATGTATAGTGATCCATAAATGTACCATTTGTATAAAAAATAATATTTATGTTAACTACATAGGGATCACACTAACCTTATATAGGTGTGTATCAAGAGATACGTCCTACAAGTCTTCAAGTTCTTCTCTTATTAGGATGTGAATGTGATGGTCTAGTTTGACATTTTCCATTCTTGGTTTTAAATTTATTTATAATTGAAATCCTTAAAACAAAATTAACCCTCATAATATATTTCCCCATAAATTTTATTTTTTTACCAAATATTTTAGTGCTTGGTGGTCTATGAACATTTTAAAATGGTAGAAAGTAAATAATGTAAGAATTTATATAGTGTAGATACCATTGCAAGGGTTTCTCACTATGTCATAATGTAGTTTTATTATCCATAAATGAATTTTAATTGTTAAAATGAGGGTATGGTATAAAACTTAGTCACCTAGTTGTGAGATAACTAGTTAAACTGTTGACTGAAACTCATCCATATGAACATGAGATATTTTATTCCACTTTGATAAAACTAAAATTGAAGTTGTAACTAATATCTACTTTAGTTCCATAAAGGCATTTTGGCAGTTTGTAATCCATTCATAATATCCTCATGCCTCATGTAATAAATTTTCCAAATATTTTGATATGGTTGTTTAACCCCTTATGAACTTGAGATAATATCACATGTGACCCAAAATTAATTACACCTCTAAAGTGTTAATAGGTGTTTGAGTCCCACTATTATTGCATTTTTTTCTTAGTCCACCACAATTCTATCACCATATACCAAATGTCTTAAAAACACACCATATTAGTGAAAATCAGTCAAATTTATAGTACAAAACATATTTATAACATCAATCACAACATGAATAGGTGTTACTAAATGGAGAAAAAATGTCTAATACTATATCTATACCTTAAAAAAATCTTAGATGAAATCATCGAAGGAAATAAAAAAAATCAGAGAACAATTCTAGTGCAAGTTTTAGCTAAAAAAACACCATATTATAAGTAAATGACCTATAGTTTATGGAGAAATTCATCTTTATCTAGTCATCAACTACAACAGGAATTTGATGATACCCACTAAAACTATTTTTGAAAGAATATACCTCATGCCATATGATGGACTCAAGAACTTCAATTGTAGATGGGATTATGAATAGATCATTCACATAGGCATAATTTAATATGTGGTAGTCATCACATACATGAGTTTACCTCATTTGGATGAACAACCTTATGGCTTACCCAATTTTAATTAGTGACTAGGTAGATTATTCCTTCTCCTATCATATGGTTAGTTTATTCTTTCACCGTAATTTTTATATTCTAATTTATCTTATATGGTTGCTTTTTTATTAGGAATGCACACTTTTTGAGTTTAATATGCATTTTTCATAAGGAAAAAAATACAATTTTAAAATAAAAAAACTTGGTGGGTAAAAGGTATTCATAATCTTGCAATACTAGACAACCTTTAAAACTTGTTGTTTCATCCAATAATCCCAAATAGTATCAATCTTAGGTGTGGTCTCTCTGCTAATGCTATCTATCATTTTAAATTATGATTATTTATATATTTAAATATATTTATCTTTAATGGAACCTATTATGTAATTCTATCCTAGTTGCTCTATAATATTTAGATTAGGAAATTCACCCTCTTTAGCCTTATCTATAAGATGCTTCTTTAGCATATTTTCACACCTTTCAGGATTAAATAGTTCCTTTAGGTCCATGAATTATTAACTTTATATATGTGTAGAACTAATTTAAATATTATGTAAACCTATTATAAGACTTAAATATGAATCCTTATTACTTTCATTAATTATGACACTTATTAACTATTTTATGCATGATTGTATCTCAACTTGATATTTATGTTTAGTCATAAGGGGTATTCCCTATACTATTTCATGGCACCATAATATATTAATTTTATGGAGAGATATATTCATGAACAAAATTATCATCCTCAAAGACAAAAGTATATATAAAATATTTTTAAATATGAATGCATGTCTTGGTTTCTAGTCTATGCTCTTGATGTATGTATCAAGCCTTTGGTAGATGAGCTAGAGTCACTTGAAAAATGTGTAGATAATATTTAGCCTCAATATTTTGTGCTTTCCATAAGTAAATAAAATGGGACATATATCTTAGGACATTTTCTTCCCTTAAAATAGGGACACTATTATGAAAATCAAGGTGTTATGTAGAATCTCACACATAGAATATCATAAGATTATTTCCAAATGAGTTAATTAGTTTGATGTAAAATCCATCATCTAGCTACAATTAAATTTAATGAATAGTTGATAACACTAATCCATGTCTCCATGAGAGGAAAATGTTATTGCAGTCTTTGAAGAAAATCTATTAGATTATTTATACAAAATTATTGGGGAATCTATTTGTTAGTTTTTAACACCATCCACATAGGTCTATCCTCATGATCACTTAAAAAATAATTTAACATATAAAATTTTGAATCTTTATTAATATATTAATTTGATCTTCATGGAACTACACCTTCCTTTTTGGGTTGAATATAATCCTAATTTGTCACACCCAACTCATATATATTTTCAACCTTTGATCATATGGGAATTCTATTGAAGGTGTCTTGTACCTAGTCTATTGAAACTAAGGTAGTACCAAATATATTTAATTTGGTTAACTCCTTGATGAATCCATTCTCTATAATAATAGAGGTTCTTGCACATGCTAATTAAGATAAGGGAAAGTTCTATTTTTCATTACTTTTGACTTAGGCATTGTAATTAGTTTAAACCAAATATCATTATTATATGAATTTGGAGAATAATGTTACTTTGTTATCACACATTGATTTTTATTATAATTATTAAAAGGTATGATAATAAAAAAATCACATTAATGTGACTATAATTACTCTTGAATTCTTTTCATGGCCATATGACCATCATCGGCCCATTTATTTCCAAATAAATTACGTTAGTGAGTTTCATTAGTATTCATATCAATCACCTCAAAGTCCCCTAACAAGATTAAATTAGCTAACTTGATTTATAAATCTTTGAGCCTTGTATTGACCTCAACCCGACCATAGTTTTCAAAACTCAACATAACAAGGTTGTAATATAAAGGTGGTGTTGGCCATTTTTTCCCACATACCAAGCTTTGCCTAGACCTAGAGAGAAGCCTAGCAGGGTTCCAATTGAATAAATATCAAATGGCTTAGAGATAGGTCCAGAATGGAAAATGGAGGATTCCCAAGTAGGTTTCATGGTATCAAATCATTTCAAGGTCAAGGTCAAAGTTTCACAAGTCCATAAGAGTCTACAAGAAAAATCTATGTTAAAAACCTTTATTTTGCCAAGTCCTTAAAATATTCATTCCAACCTTTTATTCGAGCTAAGTGATAATATTTCCTTTAGAGAAATTATTTCATGTTTTTTAACTAAGTGTTGGGAATTATTTTAGACATTTTGTTTGAAACAAAAATCCTGAAGAACTAATTTCTTTTGGACATTTTGTTTAAGGTAAAATCTAAGATAGCTTTTTTATAGGGAAATTGTTTGAACAATTTTCTCAAAGACCTAAATTCTCTCAAACATTTTATCCATAGCAAAAAACCTATAGTCTCATTTTTTTAGACATTTTTTCCATGAAAAAATCTAAGTGGAAATTGTTTTGCACATTTTGTCAGAAAAAAATCCCACATACATATTTATTTTGGGGAAAGTGTCCCAAACAAAAATCTTGAGGACAAAATGACCGATGCAAAAACTCTAATAGAATGGTTTGGCTTAGGGAAATTATTTTATCAGAGTGATGTTCACATAAGTATCAAAGCTCAAGATCATCAATCATCCATTTGGGTCCAAACATTGAAAATCATACAAACATCATTGACTTTATCATGGATGTCAATTAACAGGTGTATAGATGTCAAATTTAAGTCATGGAAAATAATCATTGAATGTAAAATATCCTAGTGATAGTCATGTAGACATCAAATAATTTCACATAGACATTAATGATGGGCACACATATATGAAAGTTGAACCTCATGAATTAGCCATTTGGTTTCAAATAGTGGGTCTAGGAAAATCTAATAGTCTGCATTCATTCATACACCTTGATTCAATAGTGTGAATTAAAGTCAACATGTGAAAGGATATTCATGGAAGGAAAGCAATGGACCACATTCATTCATACCAAAGAAATCAATGGCATGAAGGAAGTCAAAAATTCAAGATCTAACAATAGGGATCTGTGAGGCCAATGGGAATAAATATAGGTTGGATCATTTTGATTGGCTTGAGAAATTTTAAATGGATAAAATGGAGACAAATGGTAGTTTTTTACCAAAACAAATGGATATTGTAGGGTCATCCCATTTCCATTATAGCTTGGATAAATTATATTAAAGGGACACATTGATGTAGTCAAGTCAAATGACATAAAGGGACCACCACTAAAGCTTAATACAGACCTCTAGCTCAAGGGTTTGTGTCATTATAGGTTCATTATATGATTATGTTCACCATTTTTTAAAAGAAGGATCCATGCATATGGTGAACTCTTAGTTCTCACGAAGACATAATGGGTCTATTTTATACCTAATGTAAACAAGAAAGGTAACTATATAGTCTATAAATCTACATCAACATAATGACTATAGGAAAATTGATATTCTAAGGATTGGTTTTTCATCTATGGTGGACCTATAAACATGAGGATGAGTTTGAGCATGATCTAGTTTAAAAAATAGATAACATTGTTGGAAATATTGTCATTGATGTCAAAGGTCTAGCATTATTGGTGATAAAGGCCCCATTGCATTTAATGATGTTTGTAATAGTTATATCTTGGATAATGTGTGTTAATATTTATTTAATATTAATGAATATATTTTTAGTTGCATATAAGACAAAAGAAGGGCCCATGGAGAATTCAAAGAGTCATGGGGTAAAGACAAAAGAAGAATGGGATGAATTTTCCCATGAAGAGTCATCTTGGGGAATTCCAAGAGTTACCAAGTGAAGATAAAATAGGAAGGGCATAATTTCTCATGAAGGGCCACTTTGAGGAATATGAAAAGTCACCATGATAAGGACAAAAGAGGAAAGGAAATTTTTGCTTATGAAGGGTCACCACATGACTTTTCAAAGGCAAGGACATGAAGGGTCATACAAGTTTGGCACCATTTTCCATGAAGATTGAAGCGTCATAAAGGGGGAAGGCCAAAGGTCTTTTTGAAAGCTATAAATAAAGGCTTGAGAATCCATTTGTAATGTGTGAGGTAGAGTTTGATTTGAGATAGTAATATCTAGCTTAGAAGAGCATTTGTGAGAGATGAATATGATTTATATTTGTTATATCTAGCCTAAAAGAGCAAAGGTGAAAGAGAAAAGAGATTTTTTAATAAACTATAATTTGTTGAGATAGAAACATTGAGATATAGTTGTCTGGTATACACAAAGGGGTTGGTGCTCCTACGGGTTGGTGTTCAAAATTTTTTGCTATGTTGGTTCTCATCAAAGGGGTTGGTGCTCCTATGGGTTAGTGCTCATGAATTTTTGTTGTGTTGGTGCTCAGAAAAGGGATTGGTGCTCTTGTGGGTTGGCGCTCATGAATTGTTATTATGTTGGTGCTCAACAAAGAGGTTGGTGCTCCTATGGGTTGGTGTTCATGAATAGTTGTTGTGTTGGTGCTCAAAAAAGTAGTTGGTGCTCCTACAAGATGGTTCTTATGAATATTATTGTTTGAGTTGGTGATCATTCATATGCTTGAGATTGTTCTCCATGGCTTTTCCCACATTTGGTTTCCACGTTAAATTTGGTGTCTCTCTGTATCTTGTGTGGTGCTTATTGTTTCAATTTTATTTCATATCTTGAATGTTTGGTTAAGTGAAATTTGATTAATGGAAAGTTTTATAAGATATATGATATACTGATTCACCCCCCCTCTTAGTATATCCTATGCTTAACAAGCATTTAAAAGGAGGCCATGAAGGTATGTATGTAGACTCCCATGGTTTCATTTCTAGGGCCAACTACATGAAAGTGACCCTTCTTTCCACTTTTGCATGCCTTGATAAACTAGTAAAGAGAAGTTAGAACCATGAAAAAAATCTAACAAATTGATTTTATGGTTGTAACTACATTGATGTTGGAATCCATATTAAAATAACTTGATCCTATTGTTGAAACTATCAAAAGCTATCAATGAGGGAATAATGTACCTATGAGATAGACTAAAGTGACTTGGATCAATCAAGAAGCTTTAATGAGAATAAATATAGAGATAGTTTTAACTATGGTTAAAATGGATTTTTTCTCATTTGATTCTTTTTTTAGTGCCAAAATCCCTCTCTTGATCCCATTTTTTTTATAAATATGGCCTTTGAGATATTATTGAACATCCTTTAGGCTGGTATGACTAGACTCTAGTAGAAATTATATTTCTCATCTCTTAGAGTAATTAATAAAGCATTTTGAAGTTGTTTACCTTTCTATACTAAGTTTTTTGTATTTATTTGATATGAAAAAGTGGTTCATCTTCAATTTACAGGTCCAAATTCAACCTAAATGTTAATGAAATTTCCTTGTATCTCATCTAGTGTGTCTTAATGTTGATATCTTAGGTATATAGTGGATTATTGACTATAAGTGCTTTCAGTCAATCCTTACCCTCATTGGCATCTAGCCTAAGTTCATCAAATTGACCTCTAGGTGAAGCATTATTACATGGAAATTATTTTAAGCACTACATTAGTATTATTCATAGTCCATTAGTGTGTTAAAGAGTTCAATGTTGAGAGTGGAACTTTAAATATTTGGTGCATCACCAAATGTTACAATAGGTTTTATTTTATGAAAATATCTTAACTCTTTTCACCCCAACTTGTTTAAGTCCTAGAAAGAGAGATCCAAACTATCATATTTGAGGAATTAGCCTCATAAAAAACCCTATAGGTTTGATTTATATATAAGCATCCCACAATCTTAGATAATTCCCATGTTAGTCTAATTATGAGTCAGACTTGAGTAATATGATCTATATTGGGTGCTATCTAGACCACTAATAGTTTTATCATGCCTGATGGGATCACCTTTTACACAAAATTTACATATCTAAGTATAGTAGAAAATTCTAGAGTTTCATTTCCAAATTTACAAATTTTTCATGCCCCCAAGAGTTATCACATGATCATATACAAAATATAAATAGATTAATTTATTTGATCTATCTTTCCAATCAACAAAGAATAAGAAATCCTCTTAGTCAAATCTTACACCTACATCTCTTGTTCCCCCTATTTTTACACAAAATCCTCTTATTCAAGCCAATATTGTTTTGCCAAATATTGTTATAAATCCCATACCTTAGATGGTTGTTCCCATAATGCAAGTTTTTGCGCCATTCAATGGTTGTATTCCTATAAATCTTACTCAATGAGATGGTATTCTAGTCTTGAATTTGAAGGCTCTTCCTTATTTTATAGGAGAAAATCTAGTTAATCATATAGAACATATTGAAAATATTGCTAAACTTTGTTTAGTGCATCACGTGACACAGTAAAATGTAGTAATGAGGTTTTTATAAAATTATTTCAAAGGGAAATTAATTCAATGGTACAAAGGATTGGCTCCTGAATTAATCACTAAATGATATGAATTTGGAGAGGTCTTGTGAAAGCACTTTGAGGACAAGAGTGACCACCTTTCACTTGTGGAGTAGCTTACAACAATCAAGAGATTAAATCATGAATTCATGGTGGATTTAAATTATAGGTTATATAAGACTTGGGTCAAAATTCCTATAGTGATCAAGCCTATGCTTTTCTATTCTAATTGAAGGATCTCAATTTAGATGTAGCTATAATGATTCAATCCATGGGAGGGAGCACTCAACCTGAGGATTTTGAAATATCAATCAAGGCTGAGAATTGCCTTATACAAGTAGGTAGGTTTTCTTCAAGGCCACCAATGCCTCTCTTTCTATAAATCCACCCTCATACTCCAACTATTACTCCACTTCCACATTCAATAAAGTTTTATCAAATAGAAGGTGATCAAGCTAAAAAATTGGTGAAGATAGAGATTCTTCTCAAGACTCATAACAATAACTTTGTTTCAATGGAAAGATAAAAAAGCTCCACCATATAAGACATATCAAAATAATAATTAAATTTATCAATATAATAAGCCATCATATCAGTCCAATCAATAATGATAATGGCATAATTCTCAATCAAGTAATACAGTCATAATGGTCCAAGTAATTCTAGAGCTATTATGGAAAATTAGAACAACTATTCTCAAGAAGGGAAATGTAATAATCAGTGGGATCAAGTAAATTGCATGGAAATAGATCCAACTAGTGAGAGCTCACATCAATCTTATATGTAGTAGAGTTTAACTCCTCTTCCATTTAAAAACTAGTCAATTAAGGAAGCCTCTCTACTATATGGAGACATTCCTTCATTCACTCAAGCTAAAGTGCTAACTCAATAAGGAGGAGAGAATAGTAAATCACCTATTGAAACCACATTTATGAAATTTCAATAAGGTGACAACTCTTTTGAGCACATAGAAATAAATCAAAGTCAAAATATGCCTAGTGTTGACAATTTAGTTGTAGCCCATACTAGATCTAAGAAATGAGCAATTGGTGATAGTTCAGGTCCTGATAAGGAAACCCCCTTTCCTTCTCATCAACCATAAAGGACCAACACTCATGAGATACCTCAAAAGACACCAAATCAATAAGTTCAATATCAAAAGGGGTAGACTGTGAAAAAGCATTACATCCCTTAGTTAACACAACATCTAGGAGTCCCTCTCACTCCTAAATTTTAGTCAAAGACAATTAATTCTCCACTAATTATTTTGGATAATATGAAGAAAACTATTGTATCAATTTAATGTAGGATACACTACAAATCCAAAGACAAAAGGAGTATCTATAAGAGGATATTTCAAAGATCAATATCTCTAACGAACCACCTGAAAAAGAAATATTAAGTGTTGTTATAACAAAATATAATCAATTTGTTGAGTCTTAAGATCCTAAGGTGACTAATCCTCCTCCATTCTATCTTTCAATTATCATAGGAGATTATATTATCCACAATTGTATGATTGATAGTGGAGATAATAATTTTGTCATGCCTAAATCCATATCTAAAAAACTAGGCTTCAGTATAAACCTCATGAAAAAGGAGTGTTACATTTATATGGTTCTCCTATGAAGACTATGGGCATACTCAAAGATCTTAAGATTTTACTTTCTACTTGTCCAAATATATCCATTTCATAGGATATAGTTATTAATTTACCTCCATACTTTGCACTATGCCTATCTACAGATTTTACTACTAAAATAAGAGTTTACCTTTCTTTACTATAAGATCAAATCCTATTTATATATTCCACCTTAAACCATATATGCCAAATATTTCTAATATTAATTGTGTTATTTCAAAAGAATATGAGCATACTACTAATCAAGAACCTTATAAGCCACTAGAAGTCATACTAGATCTACTCTTGGATGAGTGGGATGTTGATAACCATGGGTATGACCCATATAGAGGAATTCAAGAGGTTGGTCTTGTTGTCTACTGCATGCATGAATTAGGTGACTCATTACCTAGTCTCACCAAATCAAAGCATGATAAAAAGGAGTACGGAATCTATTATATGATGGATCTAGATCAAAAAAAGTGAGTGAGGCTAGTGTAATGTTAGTTTCACCTCAAATCAAATGTATTATTATTTATTTATAATTAAATTTAGTTGTACATGAAATACTAAATAATATGAAGCTCTTATTCATGGCCTTCAGTGGACTAGAAAGAGAGGTGTTAAGATTTTGCAAGTGAAAGGTGATAGTGAGTTGGTAGTAAAACAAATGAGAGGGTTAAGTGCAGTAAATAAACCCATCTTAAAGGCCTACAAACATAGAGTTTGGGACCTCATGTAATATTTCCTAACATTTGATATCCACTCCATTATTATAGGAACTAATCAACATGAAGATAGACTTGCTGACATAGGAACACAATATGATATAGTGGAATAGATCAAGGACAATAAAGATCATACCCAAATCAAGGTTGTATGTAATCTTTCAATTCAAAATAATGAAGTAAGTTGGCAAGTCTTTGATATTGATAAACATATATCCTATTTCCTATATATTAAGGCAAAATTTTGCTCAAAGAATCAAAATAAATTATAATGTCAATATGAATATCAGATTGTGCAATTGAGATCAAACAAGATGATTAAAGGTTTAGTAAGTTTGGAGATAATTTTAAATAAATATGGTCAACTTAAAAATGATAAGATAAGCATGTATTCCAAGGAATAACATTATGAACAAGTTCACATAGCTGAAGGTAAGCAACTCAAGTGGGGTAAAGTGAAATTTGATTTTGAGAGAGTAGCTTTAATTTCATTGTGTAATGAGTACATGGATATATTTACTTGGAAATACAATGATTTTAAAGGGTTTGATTGTAAATTATCACAAAATACTATTGAGATTAAATAAGATGCAAAAAATAGTAAGATAGAAGCAAAGGCCCATCAACCCCAAGGTTGAAATTATTATGAGAAAGGAGATTACCAAGATGATTGAGTCAAGTATAATGTTTCTTATCAAGAACTCAACATGGGTAGCAAACCTTGTACCAGTGAGAAATAAAAATGGAGAGATAATACTATGTGTGGATTTTAGAGATGTTAACAAAATGTCACTGAAAGACCACTATCCTCTTCCTTCCATGGATAAAATATTGTAGAGGGTATTAGGTTCACAAAGGTTCTCCTTACTAGATGGGTACTCAAGTTACAAATAGATATTGGTAAAAAAGAAATATTAGTATAAAGAAAATTTCACAACCAAATGGGGTATTTATGCCTACCAAAAGATGCTTTTTGGGATCTCTAATGCTGGATCCACTTTACAAAGGGTAATGGATGTTGAATTTCAAGTTATTTAAGTGAAATAGTCTTAGTTTATCTAGATGACATTATTATATTTTCAAATAATCTTAATTATCATCTAACACACTTAAGAGTTTTTTTTGATAGATGCAAAGAATTTAGAGTTTCATTGAATCTAAAGAAGTGTATCTTTTTAGTGCATGAGGGGAGATTACCTGTGCATATAGTGTCTAGATATGGTATCTATATTTATCTAGAGAGAATAGAATCAATCCTTGATCTATCATTGCTAAAACATAAGAAAGGATTGCAAATCTTCTTAGGCAAAATCACATTCATCAAAAGATTTAGTCTTAGATTTGTAGAATTGGTAAGGCCACTCACTCAAATGCTAAAAAAACATCAAGAATTCACATGGAGTAAGTAGGGTAAGAGAATATTTGAATCCATCAAAAAAAAATTCATTCAATATCTTATTTTTATCAATCTAGATTTTAGTAAAGATTTATTTATGTATGCACATCTAGTACAATTTCAACCATGCTTATGCAACAAAATAGTGATGTTTTAGAGCAACCCATTATTTTTTCAATCAATATTTGGAAGACTATGAAGAGAGATATTATTTTGTTGAAAATCATGTGTTTTCTATTACAAGAGGTTTGAAAAAATTCAAAAATTTGCTTTAAAATAACAAGATTATACTAGTTGTAGTTCATCTTAGTGTGAAGGATTTCATCCTCAATAGAGACATAAGTGAAAACAGAGCTAGATGGGTCAGTAAGTGCATGTATTAGGATATTAAATTAAATGTTGAAAATATAGTATAAGGTAAAGTATTATGTGAACATCTTGTAGAATATGTGAAAGAATAAAATGAGATGGTTTTGACACTTCAAGATACCCAACAAGAAGCTAAAACTACTCCTCCATCTAACTAGACACAAGACATTGCTAGATTCCTTTAAAAAGGAAAATGTCCAATGGGCTTAGATTCAACAAAGAGAATAAATTTTAGGCTAAAATCAATACCATACATTCTAATTGATGGAGAGATATTAAAAATTACATTGGAGGTATGATTTTAAGGTGTGTTGAAGATAATCAATTTGACAACCTTTTTAAACAATTTCATGATAGTCCTTCTAGAGGCCATTTTCCATCCAAAACAATAGATAAAAATATCATTAGTGATGGTTAATTTTGGACAAATTTATTTAATAATGCACAGGAATGGGTTAGGAAAAGTGCAAAGTGTGCAATGTTTATGCTATGTACCTAGGGATATGATGTATTGATGTATTTGGGTTGATGGAGATGCCAACATGTGGCATTAATACTCCTTTAGGAAGGAATAACTCCACAATGTCTCTTCGAGGGGACAACCTCCAATATCCTCTTACAATAGAAGACTCAATGCTTACTTGATATCTTTACCATGATAATCATCATATATATATACATCTATCTAACCCATGGATGGATAACCTCCTAATCCCAATGTAGGCCAACCATTACCCAATATACTACTTCCACAAGTTACTCTATAATCCTAATATATCATACCCATATAACTAAGGGGATGTGTGCCACATGTCAGCATCTCCATCAACCCATATACATCAATACATCATATCCCTAGGTACAGAGCATTCCTTCCCTCCTTGACATGTTTCGTCCTCGAAACATAGGAAGAAACCAAATAATGAGTGTACTTAAAATCATTGCATACTTGTCTCCAATCTCGATCATCTAGCCATCCATATGTGATCTTGGTAGGTGATAGCTCTCCAAGCTTGTTTCCAAATTTTATTATGCTCCTCTAATTTTGTTCATGATCATAATTATACTGCTTTGGTGTCCAAGCATAATTATTCCTCTTTTTATTCAATATACCATATTCTGCTGTGCTACTCTGATTCCAACCATGACCATAGTAGGTATTCTTCCATGCATAGTCATAGTGATTCCCCCATTCATTCCATATGCCATAGTATTTTTTCTTTGGATTCCATGCATATCCATAATGATTAGAAAATTTATTTCCTGTATAGACAAAATGATTGTTATTATGACACTTCCTCACCTGGTTCCATGATTGTTTCCTCTCATGATGATGTGGGTGTCTATATACCTCAACCTTTTCTAATATTTTAACCTTATCCACCTTTGCTTCTACCTCTTCCATAGTTTCCTTCTTTGTCTCTTGAGTAGATGAAGTGCTCATTTGTAGTGTGTCTTTATCTATATTATATGAATCTCCATCATGATCTTCATCACCTGTTTCAATCTCATCCTTATGATCTACCTGGATTGTTATTGGTGACTTTTTCACTATGATATCTTTTAAAGTGATCTTATTTTTCTTATACCAAAACTTCATGAACCTTTTTGAATATTAATATTCATTGTTCCCAAAGTCTCTAACCATGGATATCCAAGAACTATATCCATATCATCCATATCTAAAGAATACAAATCTGAATGCAAAACATATTTTTCCATAATGAGCTTTAGATCTTCAAACATTGAAATATTCTTACCATCTACTTGAACCTCCTTGATATTATTTGCTTGAACATGTAGATGATTAGCCACATTCAAGTTAATGAAGTTAGACTTGCTGGTAGGGTTTATGGACACAACTACCTTCTTCTTTTGAATGTATCCATGAAATTGAAAAATTGACTCAAATTTATTTCGAGCCAAATTATTTAAACCCTTCTTTTCTTATTATTCTTCTTCATCTACTTCTTCTTTTATTGCTTCTTCTACTTCTTCTTCTTCTTCTTATTCTTTTGATGATTCTTCTATTTCTTCTTCTTATTTTTCTACTTCTTCTTCTTCTACTGATTCTTCTTTTTCTACTTCTTGTTTTATAGCACATCGATCTAAAAAAATCTATTCCATTTCTTTCCATGAAGAAAACCTTTCTGTACAGCTCAAATAATCAAACCAATCTAGTGCAGGCCCAAAAAAAAAAGGAGTTCATCATCTTTGCCCAAAAGTTTTTCTAAAATGATTCTCCAAAAAGAGCCACCATTCTTTAACATCAATATCATCTTCCCCTAAAAAAATTTTCAACTCCATGATCCACAAATAAATTAGGGTTCATGAAACCCTAAAATGTCAAAATTGATCCATAAAATCACAATAAATCACTCTAAACAACTCAAAAAATTCTGAAATCTTTACTATAGTTCTCTTAAATCTGCTTACATCTCCAGTAAAAATTTTGAATAAAAATTCCTTATATTTTGGAAGATATAGCGAAATTATTATAAACCCTAAAATAGCAATAACTCCCTCAAAACGAATCAAAAAATCTCTATTTCTTTTATTGTGACTTATCTAAAATATTATCCATATCTAATAAAAACTTTGTGAAAAAATTCCCAACCAATCAAAATTTATTGATGATTCAAAAAAAACTAGGGTTTTGCTCCACAAATTGCCCAAATCGAAGCTCTGATACCACTTGTAATGATCTTGATATTCAATATATGCAAAAATACCCTTAAGGTAGGGAAACACCATATAATACTCCTTTAAGAAGGAATAACTCCACAATGTCTCTTCGAGGGGACAACCTCTAATATCCTCTTACAATAGAAGACTCAATACTTACTTGATATCTTTACCATGATAATCATCCCCTATATATATACATCTATCTAACCCATGGATGGATAACCTCCTAATCCCAATGTAGGCCAACCATTACCCAATATACTACTTCCACAAGTTACTCTATTATCCTAATATATTTTACCCATATAACTAACTAAGGGGATGTGTGCCACATGTCGGCATCTCCATCAACCCTTATACATCAATACATCATATCCCTAGGTACATAGCAGTTTATACGTAAATAGAGACTAGTCATTGTAACATTGAAGCCTATTCAAGTTGAACAACCTTTCATGTAATGGGGTTTAGAATTCATTGGAATGATACATCCTCCATCTAATTCTGGTCATAAATGGGTCTAGATATCTATAGACTAATTCACCAGGTGGGTGGAAGTATTACCTTTAAAGGAGGAAATTGATAACTCTATGCTTGAGTTCTATGAGAGTCTAATCACCCATGTCATAGTACCTTCTACTATAATATCAAAAAATTCTTTGGCATCCAACAGTGCAAAGGCATGTGAATGGGCTCTTGAGAAAGGTATTTATCTAACATCTTCATCAAATTACTATCCACATGGTAATGGACTAGTTGAGTCCACTAACAAGAACCTAATTCAGATGATCAAAAGAACACTGGAAGATAATCAGAAATCTTGACATACAAGATAAAGACATCTTTATGGGTTAATAGGATCACCATTAATAAGGCCATTATTCATCCACCTTATCTCTTAGTTAATGGGAGAGAATAAATATTAGCTATCTAATTGGAGTTCCCAACTTTGGAACTTGCACACTAGCTAGAGCTTTTATAAATTGATGTAATGGAGGTTAGGATGAATGAATTGAGATAATTAGAAGAGATAAGAAACAAGGCCATGCATACCATGTGGTCTAACCAATAGAAATTCAAGAATACTTTTGACAAAAGAGATTCATCAAAGACATTCTAGGTTGGTGACAAAATCCTCAAATGGGATGAGGACCATGCAAAACTAGGAAAACACTCCATGTTTGACAACCTTTGGAGTGGACCTTATGTCATCATAAGTTACAAGGAAACCAATACCTTTGAGCTTGCTATATTGAACGGAGATCACCTTCCCATCCTTGCCATTTGAAGGTATCTTAACTTTTGCTATTATTTTGATTTATTTCTCTTTGTACATAAGTAGATAGGTCTATCTTTTCCTCCAAGTGCTTTTGCACATTGCTATTTTTTGTTGTTTAGTTAGTTTTGGTTTGTTTAGTTGAATTATTATTGTTTGTGGGTTCCCCATTGATCCAAAAATTAATTTAGAAATCAATCAGAGTCCTTTTTACAAGTAGTACCGTATTCATTCATGTCATCATGAACAATATTGGTCAATAACTAGGTTCCATGACCAACAAGCTAGTCAAGCCAATTGAGTTTCCAAAAATGTTGGCCATTTGGTCCCACATACCAAGCTTCACCTAGACCTAGAGAGAAGCCTAGTAGGGTCCTAATTAAAGAAACATAAAATGTCTTAAAGGCAGGTCAAAATGGAGAATGTAGGGTTATTGAGTAGGTTTCATGGTATAAAAGCATTTCAAGGTCAAGGGAAAAGTTGCACAAGTCCAGAAGAGCTTGTAGGAAAAATCTAAGTGCAAAACCTTTATTTTGCTAAGTCCTTACATGGAAAATTCTTTCAGACCTTTTATTTGAACTAAGTTCTAATATTTACATTAAATAAATTATTTTAGGTTTTTTGACAAGTGTTGGGAATTATTTTGGACATTTTATCCAAAACAAAAATCCCAAAGATGCAATTTATTTTTGACATTCTATCCGAGGTAAAATCTAAGATAGATTTATTTCAGGGAAATTATCCAAATAATTTTAATGAAGATCTAAATTCTCTTAGACATTTTTTCCACAAAATAAAATATGAAGGATCATTCTTTTAGAAATTTTATCTAAGGGAAAAACTAAGTATAAATAAATTAAAACATTTTGTCCAAAACAAAAATCCTATAGACATATTTCTTTTAGGAAAAGTGTCTCGAATAAAAAGCTTAAGGAAAAAATCTTGAGGATAAAACAACCAATGCAAAATATCCAAAAAAATGGTTTGGCTCAAGGAAATTTTTCTAGTAGAGTGATTTTCATGCAAGTGTTAAATTTCAAGCTTAATAGTCATCCATTGGGGTACAAATATTGATGGTCATGAAGATGTTAATTGAGTGCAAATGTCAAATTTAAGTCATGACAAATAATTGTTGAAGTTAAAATATCTCATTGATTGTTACATGTGCATCAAATACATTTATGTAGACATCAATGATGGGTGTAAATATGTCAAATTTGATCCTCGTTAGTTATCCATTTGGGTTCAAATGATGGGTCTAGGTAAATCCAATAATCTGCATTCATTTTTACACCTTTATCTAATGGTGCAAATGAAAGTCAACATATCAAAGGATATTCATGGTAAGAAATCAATGGATCAAGTTCATTCATACTAAGGATATCAATGGCATTTAGGAGTTTAAAAATTCAAGATCTAATAGTAAGATCTATGAGGCCAATGGGAATAAAGATATGTTGGAGCATTTTGATTAGCCTGATCAATTTTTGGTAGAAAAAGTTAAACCAAAAGGTAGTTTTTCAACCAAAGAAAATAGGTATTGTAGGGTCATCCCATCACCATTGGATCTTGGATAAATGCCATTAAAGGGATGAATTGATGTATTCAATTTAAATTACATAAAGGGTCCACCACTAAATCTTAATATAGACCTTTGGCTTGAGGGTTTATGTCATGTAGGGTTCATTATATGACTATGTTCACCATTTTTTAAAAGAAGGATTTATGTATATGATTAATTATCTGTTATTAAAAAGATATAATGGATCTATTTTGGACCTAATATAATAAATAAATGGGACTATATAGTCTATATATCTACATTAACATAATGACTATAGGAAAATCAATAGTCTGAGATTAGTTTTTCATCTATGGTGGACCTATGAACATGGGGATGAGTTAGATCATGATCTCATTTTAACAAGAGCTATCATTTAAAAGGATGCCATGAAGGAATACACATAAAACCCAATGGTTTCATCTCTAATTCCATCTACATAAAAGTGACCCTTCTTTCCACTCTTGCATGCCTCAACAAACTAGTAAAGAGCAGTTAGTGCCATGAAAAAACTCTAACAAATTGATATGATGGTTATAACTTCATTGATGCCAAAACTTAGCTCAGAACACCTTGATACCATTATTACAACCACCATAAATAATCAATGAGGGAATAATGTAACTATACAATGGACTAAAGTGACCTGGATCAATCAAGAAGCTTGAATGAGCATAAATATAGAGACAACTATAACTATGGTTCAAATTGAGTTATTCTCATTTATTTCCTTTTTTAGAACCAACATTCCTCTTTCTTTCTCCCCTTTACTCTATAAATATGTCCTTTTATCTATTGTTGAACATCCCTCAAGTTGGTATGATTAGACTCTACCAAAAGTTATATTTTTCACCCCTTGGAGTAATGAATAAAGCATTTTTTAGTTATTTACCTTTCTATACTAAGTATTTTGTATTTGTTTACTATTAAAAAGTTATTCATCTTCCCTTTGTAGGTCCAAGTTCAACCTAAGTGCTAATGAACTTTCCTTACAGGTCATCAAGCATGTCTTAATGTTGATGTCTTAAGTATAGAGTGGACTTTTGATTGTAAATGCTTTCAATCCAGCCTTACCCTCATTGCCCCCAACTTAAGTCCATCTAATTGACCTCTAGGTGAAGCATTGTTTCTTGGAAACTATTGTAAGAACTACATTATT
The DNA here is from genome assembly GCA_037957365.1 of Torreya grandis. Classification (NCBI taxonomy): domain Eukaryota; kingdom Viridiplantae; phylum Streptophyta; class Pinopsida; order Cupressales; family Taxaceae; genus Torreya; species Torreya grandis. Next base: position 6,468,423 of record JARHVA010000187.1, read on the forward strand.
TCTATTCATATTATATTAGTGTGTTAACAAGTTCAATCTTGAGAGTGGATTTTTAAACATTATTTGCATCACCATATGTTACAATAGGTTTTATTTTATGCAAATCTCTTAACTCTTTTCACCCCAACTTGTTTAGGTCCTAGAAAAAAAGTTCCAAATTATCATATCTGAGGAAATAACATCATAAAAAACCCTAGAGGTCTGATCTAGATATAGGCATCCCATAACCTTAGATCATTACCATGTTAGTCTAGGTATGAGTTAGACTTTAGCAATCTTATCTATATTTGGTGTTATCTGGACCGCTAATAGCTGGTATTTTAATAGTTTCCAAAGTAGATAGAAGAATCATATTTAAAGTTCTTCCAAATTCAAAGAGTGTATTAAACTTTATATCCTAAAATATGTATAACCATCCTTGTATCCACATCCTATGGATTCTAGTTTTCATGCCAAACCATATGTTCAGATTTTTTTGTCCTTTCTTCACACATTCAATTAAATTATAAAAAATAATTATAATAAATGTCTTCATTTGTCAATGTAATTACAAATTTTACAAGGTTTTTTAATATTGTTAATATTTTTTTATCAAAGTATTCACATGATTATTCTATACATTTTTGGATCATTGGTTACATGAACTTCCTCCATAGAATATGTATTATGTATTAACTATAATAGTTGGTTTGATTTTATCATTAATATGTTAACTCTCTTAGGATATAGTATTTATCATTGAAAACTTTATTGATTAGATTTTATAGAGGGATATCTAAAGGTGGAAGACCTTTCTACCTATGTTGGTTCTAGGTGAAATCCTAAATAAAAGGTTCTCCCATTGGAATAGATCTTACCATATTCACATTTCAAATTATCTTCTCCTTCATTTTCTCATCTAATAATAGATAATCATTTGTATATTTTTTTCTATGATTATAAATTAAGAACAATATGTTTCCCTCTAAGGATTGCTAGGGTAATTTAATGTAATATTGTTTGCCTCCCCACATAGATGGAAAGTGATTGGTTCTCTCTATTTACAATTACATTTCATGTGTCATTTTTAATTACCTAAAATTGGTATTTGAGTGATAAGAGTGATAATTGAGACTACCTATCCATAGATTATCCCTAGACTTATCATAGATCCTATTATCACACTTATCTAGCCTTTGAGTGGGTCACATACATCACTAATCAACCTTAATATAGTCCCAAACCCTTATTTACTGATCTTGGGTCTTCATACCTAGTGTTATGCCAGTTAGACACTAGTAACACATGCAAATAATCTCCCAAAAATTGTATTAATGTGTTTTACCAATTTTTTTCCAAATGGATATATTATAAAAACAAGCACCTCTTAGGGTCAACCTAGACCTATTTTATCACCCATGTAAACATCAAAATGGTGTATATACATGAATTTTAGACCTTTAACAACTAGATGGAAATAATATGCAAAATACACATTCAAACATAGAACAAGTTATGCATATCTAAGTTTATCAATCCCTATTCTTCCCTACTTTTGCATTTTACCATCTACAACAACCGTAAGCTCAGATTACCTAGATTTCTAGTCTCAATCACATTTAACGAACACAAGGATGATATCATACTATCTTCATTTTAAATTTCACCAACACTTAGGCGGGGGTAAATACATCAAGGTTGATCCCTCCTTAGAGTATTAGTATGTAGGCAACTCTCTTCATAGAATGTTTTTGAGGATGTCTAGCCTACCCTAATAACAAACACACTTTTCATCTCATGCCAAACGGATGCCATATCTATATAGAGGATTAGGTTTTACTCACTAAATAAATCATTATAGGAAAAATACAAGGTTTAAATACTCATGTATGTAGGAATAGACCTTAGAGATATAGACATAGGTGAACCTAAAATCTCAAGATAGTCTTACACAAAGGATAGTACCACTAATATCAAGACACTACCACCATATTTACAATAATAGTGTTATTGTCCAATTATGGTGATACTATCCAAAAGGTTTTCTAACACTAGGATGTAGTTTGTGATACTTATATGATATTTCACCTCAATTTCCATCATTCATGTCATCTATCTTAATTATTTTCCATCTAAGTTCTTACTTACACTATTTATTATTTTTTTTTTAAACTCAAAGATAATCAATTATATATTAAATGAGTGGCTATATTTATTAAATATTATTTACTTCATTTAGCTTGCTCATTTATTTAACAAACATAAGATTTACACATTATTAAGTCTTAAAAGATTAAAACTTTGGTGAACTTAACTTACTTTGAACATTACTCAAACCCTTATCCTAGATGCTCATAGGGTTTGTATCCTTATTTTTCCTATTTTAATTACTACTTTAAGTTTTTAAAATTTCATATATTCTATTTAAACATCCTCATTTAAATTTGTTTACTTCATGCCATCTAAAAATTTTATCCCCCTTCCATTAATAAGAAGCGTTAGACTAGATGGTAATCCTATTGAGTATATTTAGATACATGTTATTTGATTTAACTATTTTGGGAATATTAGAGTTTTATTCCTAATTTACTTAAGGGTATAGATTAATAAATTATTAAATAATATTTCAATAATTACAACCCTAATTTGTATATATTTTTTTCTTTTATACTTTTCTAAAAATAGTAATAAATTAGGTCAAATATAGCTTAGCTTAAAACAAGCTAAAATGGTTATTGTAGGATCTAAAACTAAATGTTCAAGATTGATACACTATCACAAATCAAAATCTATATTTTTTTTAGTGAAAGGATAGGTTAGTAAAAACTAGGACACCCTAGGGTCTGGGATTGTTGTCCTCTTCTACCATTATTATCCAAAATACTCATAGAGACCTAATTTTTCCATGTTCTTTGCATTGTTCCTATGTGAGCCTACCTATGAAATTTCAAGTGTTGAATGTTGATGAGGCTCATTATAGAGATATTTTAATCTATAAACCCTAACCCTCCATCATGCTTGATAAATGCGATTTTGAATCACTTGAAAAGGGGGGGTTAGTGTGTGTAAGATGCATTGAACATGTGATCCACACCCATTATGTGGGCACGTTGCCTACATACTAATCCTCCAAAGAGGGATCAAGCCATTTATAGTTCTCCCACTTGATGTGATTTGTGAAATAATGTAATGTAGATGCAAAATGCCAAATTAAGAGTGATTGATGTGGCTAGGGACTAGTGTGAGAGTTTGAATGTGTTTGTAGCTATGTTGGGTGATTATATGTATAGAATATGAAAATTTTCCTTAGTGGTTTGTTTGTATTCTTTATTTCTTTGTAATATTTATCACCTGCTTTTGTAAATGGCCTTCAGATGGGATTTTATAGGAAATTATTGGTCATGGGTTAGATGTATTCATGCTAGGCTAACATAATGAAGGATAGGAACCAAATGAAAATGACTATTTGGGTTTGAAATGTGATTGGATAAGAGCACCAAAAATGGGACACCTTAGGGTTTGGAACTATAGTCTAGGAATGGCACTTTTTTCTTACAAGCTTGGGACCTAGGACGATAGATTTGGCCCAGGAAATAGAGTTTAGATAAGTTGGAATGACTATCTAGAAGGCTATGGTTGACTGGCAATGAGCAAAAAGGTGTTTAAAAAGGTCATGAGAGCATGAAAGGACCTATGGATAGGGTTTCACAAGCCACACTCAAAGTACCAATTTAGACATTTTATGACTACATTTACCCCACCTTTATCCTAGTGATGTAACAAAGTGAAACAATAGGATAAAATAAAAGTAGAAAGCATAATTGAACTTACTTGTAAGGGTGAAGCCCATAAATCTATGTGATGAGACAGCCCATAAAGTTGTGCATAGAGAGAGCACATCTTAAAGTACAAATCTGAAAGAGAAAATAAAGAATAGATCTATTCTTAATAGACACACTATGTGTAAAAGAAGAATGTATAAAATTTGGGTAAGAGAGAGAGGAAGAGAAAGGAATGAATACACCTCATCAAGTATGCAAACCAATACAAAACTTGTTGTGATATTGAGTGATGATAAGTGATGTTAGGTATGTGTAATACCAAAAGTAATATCATGAATGGAGATGAGTGCTTAATTCCCTAAGGGTGGATCAATAATGTAAATGATATCCATTTGGGTCCATCAATTTCCTACTAAGTGAAGCTATGTGATCATGCATGTGTTAATCAATGTTTGGACTATGTGTCCAATCCCTTTGAATAGGTGGCTCAAGAATACAAAGGTCAGCTAGTCTTTTGGCTCCATAATTACCCATAAAGTGTGAAACTATAAAATGATATTGGTATGAATGTGTGTCATATGAGATGGATCCTTAGTCCCATGAATTCTATGTAATATAACAATGTGGTGTGGGTAGTTGATTGTATACTAGAAACTAGGCCAATCTTGGCCACTTTGAAAGGTGGAGATTAGGCTTGTATGAAAGCTACTCCTAAAATAGGAATTAGGCTTATTTAGAAGCCACTAAAGAATGATGTCAACCACTTAAATATGGAATAATGAAAAAAACTACTATGAATACCTAGGTAATGTACTAAGCTTAGAAAGAAAAGAAGACAAATGTACCACACACATTACCCCTAATCACTAGTGTTTGTAACATGGATTGTGATCTGGAAGTTATACCAAATACCAAATATAAAATTGAAATTTAGAGCCATAATTTCATGCATGATTCCCCCTATATATTTTTTATTTGAGTTAAACTATATTGAAATTGCCCAATCTAAACTGGACTATTGCTGACAAAACTATAACTAAACTTACCTTTCTATCTATTTCTAGAAAATCTAGAATTTTTTTATTTGGATAGGATCACTAAAAATAGGAAAAAAATTTATTAAATACTATATTCCAAGTGTTACACTATTGTCTTTTATTTTTAATAATCACTACTCTATATTCATTACTATGTTTCTAGTCTCTTCTACCTAGTTTGAGTTCTGGTTGTTGTTCTCAGTGTTCTAAAAACTAATTTTTCACTAGTATAAATATTTGATCTCTATGACAAAACCCTTATTTATTGCCCATATTTTGAGGGTGGGAATGAATACCCTTCAATGACTTCCCTCAAAATAAATATCCCTAAAAGTGTTTTATGATTCAAAATACATGATATAGTAATAATAATTGAAAATATTTCCCAAGATATAGCATAGTTTGTATTGGTAATTGTTAGACAAATAGGGGTATTCCTAGATAGATGTAACAATGTAATAACATGTGTATTATACTTAATTAAAACTAGGAATTTTAGTTTTTAGTTGTCAAGGAAGGGTGGAACATGATGTCCATCATGGCATCCAAGAAAGTAAGATAATGCATGATGTGGATCATGTCATTTTAAACAATGAGAAGCAAATAGGCAACCAACACATAAGGAAAGAATAAAGAATCACACAAAAGTGGCTAAGGGTCCAGGAAAATAAGGGGCATGGGCACATGTCACTGAAACTAGAAAGCAAGGATACAAAGGCATATTCAAATGCCACATACACATATAATTTAAAACAATTAAGGTTGGCATGAGGGACACAAGCACATAAATGAGTACAAGAAAAGGATATTGGAAAATGTCCTAAGGTACACACAAGAATGGAAGTAAAGGACATTGTTAAATATCCTAAGGCACACAGAAGAGACAACATAGAAATAAAGAAATTTAATCATATCTAGCTACACAAATAATGAAAAGAAAACATGTAAATGTTTGAAATAAAATCACATCTAACTAATCAAATAAAGAAGTGAAATTATGCACAACATGGAGTACAAGACTAGGTATATGCTGAAAAATACACAAGTGTTATATACTAGTGAATGTCGATAGAGTAATCTATGTAAGCTTGTAAGTAATGCACATCATCATGATAACTAGAGTGTGTGGTGTAAAAATGACATAAATTATATGGTATATTCATGTACAATATTCCCTTGGTGGGTATATGTGTCAATGTATGTCTCAAATGTAGAATTAAGATTTACCCTCAATGGGTAGAGTGAAGTAATCAAGGATCTGGGTGTCATTGCACACACTCAAAGAAGATCAAGTGAAGCATGGTAATGTAAATAAATCAATATAAAATAGCATATAATAGCCAAATGTAAGTCTATCATGGTAGTAGAAATGTAAAGCATGAAGGATGCATACAGTTGAAATGCTTTTTGGTGTTTTTGATTTTTTTGAATGTTTTTGTATTTTGAAATTTTGTATTGTTTTTGGTATTTTTGAAACAAGCTATGTACAATCAATTATAATGAGAATATGTACAATAAATATTGAGAATAAATTATACTAACCAATTAGTCTCATAAGAGACTCCTTATCATGGTGTCTTATATCAAGGATAGGGATCATGCATGATCATGAAGCATGATGGAAAGGCTGAGACTATGGATTTGAAAGTTGTGTATGCTGTAAATTCTCTAAAATGTCTATAGTGAGAACTAACTTTTGGATCCCCTGTAACTCTAAAAAGTGGATGCTAATATAGGGTTATTTGAGACCCATCCGGTAGTAGAAGAAGCTTTCTAAACATTTGCTCTATGTGTAGAGGCATGAGACCTAAATGATACTATCCTAGGTGTGAACATGATAACTAGAATGTGTCTAAAGTAATGAAACTATGGTTTCTCTAAAAGAGGCCTTTGAGGAAGTGTATGAAATCTTTATATTGGTGAGGAAGGCCTCGAATGTGTTTGAATCTAAATTATAGGAAAAATTATAACTTGTGGAGAAGCTAAAATTGGTGACTTTAGAGTAGTAGAAAGCTTTGAAGTGTCGAGTGGTAACTCATATGTAACTCCACTAACATAACAACCTAATTAGCATGAGTGAATTTCACACATCTATGAACTATAGAAGGTAATGCATGAAGTTTCTTAATCCATGGTTGACCAAGAAACATATCAAAGACTCTTTTAGTAGGAAATATAGTAAATGGTGTGTCCACATGTGTTGTACCTAACCTGTAAAGGAATTATAATCTCACCTAATGATAATCTATATGTGCCCACCAAATCTAACTAATAGATATGGCCATTAGGGTAATATCCTAATCTAAATATCCCAAATGTTGCAGTAATGTCATAGTGCACATGTTCACACTAGATCCATTATATATAAGAACATTATGAAATGGGATGATGATTAATGTAAGCTATGATAAAGAGTGCATGTTAATATGAATCATCCTCAACTATCTCTTGCTCTAAAATTGAGATCTAAGGTCTAGCTAGAACTCTAGAATTATACACACCAATCATGTTTCTCAAAGGATGTGACTTAACTAAAAGTGCTTGGTATGTAGCTAGTGAAGGGTGTGCATTATATGCAGGTGAACACCTGATGTATCCCTTGTATCCTATTTAGAATGTTATGGAAAAGGAGTTGAGAAATTTTTTAAAGCCCTATTTTCTATTTGCTTTACCTGAGGAGGCTCAACTAGAGTGCCAATGTCAATAAGGTTTCCATCTAGCATGTCCTATATCTTGTGTTTTAAATTGATGCATCTATTTTTTGTGTGGCTTGGTACCTTTTTAAAATAATAAATGCATTCTAATCCTATCCATGTGGAAGAGGCTTTTTTGGATCAACTTCCCCAATAGGAGGGAGATACATGATATTACATTCTAATAGCTATTGTAAGACTCTAGTTGGAGATACTAGTAGATTGGTAAAAGTTCATCAAGGTGATGCTATCAAGGATAGGGATCATGCATGATCATGAAGCATGATTGAAAGGCTGAGACTATGGATTTGAAAGTTGTGCATGCTGTAAATGCTCTAAAATGTCTATAGTGAAAAATAACCTTTGGATCCCTTGTAACTCTAAAAATTGGATGCTACTATAGGGTTATTTGAGACCCATCTGGTAGTAGAAGATTTCTAAACATTTTCTCTATGTGTAGAGGCATGAGGCCTAAATGATACTACCCTAGGTGTGAACATGATAACTAGAAAGTGTCTAAAGTAATGAAACTATGGTTTCTCTAAAAGAGGCCTTTGCAGAAGTGTATGAAATCTTTATATTGGTGAGGAAGTCCTCGAATGTGTTTGAATCTAAATTATAGGAAAAACTATAACTTGTGGAGAAGCTAAAATTAGTGACTTTAGAGTAGTAAAAAGCTTTGAAGTGTCAAGTGGTAACTCATATGTAACTCCACTAACATAACAACCTAATTAGCATGAGTGAATTTCACACATCTATGAACTATAGAAGGTAATGAATGAAGTTTCTTAATCCATGGTTGACCAAGAAACATATCAAAGACTCTTTCAGTAGGAAATATAGTAAATGGTGTGTCTACATGTGTTGTACCAACCTGTAAAGGAATTACAATCTCACCTAATGAAATCTATATGTGCTCACCAAATCAACTAATAGATATGGCCATTAGGGTAATATCCTAATCTAAATATCCCAAATGTTGTAGTAATGTCATAGTGTACATGTTCACACTAGATCCATTATATATAAGAACATTATGAAATGGATGATGATTAATGTAAGCTATGATAAAGAGTGCATGTTAATATGAATCATCCTCAACTATCTCTTGCTCTAAAATGGAGATCTAAGGTCTAGCTAGAACTCTAGAATTATACACACCAGTCATGTTTCTCAAAGGATGTGACTTAACTAAAAGTGCTTGGTATGTAGCTAGTGAAGGGTGTGCATTATATGCAGGTGAACACCTGATGTATCCCTTGTATCCTATTTAGAATGTTATGGAAAAGGAGTTGAGAAATTTTTTAAAGCCCTATCTTTTATTTTCTTTACCTGAGGAGGCTCAACTAGAGTGCCAATGTCAATAAGGTTGCCATTTAGCATGTCCTATATCTTGTGTTTTAAATTGATGCATCTATTTTTTGTGTGGCTTGGTACCTTTTTAAAATAATAAATGCATTCTAATCCTATCCATGTGGAAGAGGCTTTTTTGGATCAACTTCCCCAATAGGAGGGAGATACATGATATTACATTCTAATAGCTATTGTAAGACTCTAGTTGGAGATACTAGTAGATTGGTAAAAGTTCATCAAGGTGATGCTATCAAGGATAGGGATCATGCATGATCATGAAGCATGATGGAAAGGCTGAGACTATGGATTTGAAAGTTGTGCATGCTGTAAATGCTCTAAAATGTCTGTAGTGAAAAATAACCTTTGGATCCCTTGTAACTCTAAAAATTGGATGCTACTATAGGGTTATTTGAGACCCATCTAGTAGTAGAAGATTTCTAAACATTTTCTCTATGTGTAGAGGCATGAGGCCTAAATGATACTACCCTAGGTGTGAACATGATAACTAGAAAGTGTCTAAAGTAATGAAACTATGGTTTCTCTAAAAGAGGCCTTTGCAGAAGTGTATGAAATCTTTATATTGGTGAGGAAGTCCTCGAATGTGTTTGAATCTAAATTATAGGAAAAACTATAACTTGTGGAGAAGCTAAAATTGGTGACTTTAGAGTAGTAAAAATCTTTGAAGTGTCAAGTGGTAACTCATATGTAACTCCACTAACATAACAACCTAATTAGCATGAGTGAATTTCACACATCTATGAACTATAGAAGGTAATGAATGAAGTTTCTTAATCCATGGTTGACCAAGAAACATATCAAAGACTCTTTCAGTAGGAAATATAGTAAATGGTGTGTCCACATGTGTTGTACCAACCTGTAAAGGAATTACAATCTCACCTAATGAAATCTATATGTGCCCACCAAATCTACTAATAGATATGGCCATTAGCGTAATATCCTAATCTAAATATCCCAAATGTTGTAGTAATGTCATAGTGCACATGTTCACACTGGATCCATTATATATAAGAACATTATGAAATGGATGATGATTAATGTAAGCTATGATAAAGAGTGCATGTTAATATGAATTATCCTCAACTATCTCTTGCTCTAAAATGGAGATCTAAGGTCTAGCTAGAACTCTAGAATTATACACACCAATCATGTTTCTCAAAGGATGTGACTTAACTAAAAGTGCTTGGTATGTAGCTAGTGAAGGGTGTGCATTATATGCAGGTGAACACCTAATGTATCCCTTGTATCCTATTTAGAATGTTATGGAAAAGGAGTTGAGAAATTTTTTAAAGCCCTATCTTCTATTTGCTTTACCTGAGGAGGCTCAACTAGAGTGCCAATGTCAATAAGGTTGCCATCTAGCATGTCCTATATCTTGTGTTTTAAATTGATGCATCTATTTTTTGTGTGGCTTGGTACCTTTTTAAAATAATAAATGCATTCTAATCCTATCCATGTGGAAGAGGCTTTTTTGGATCAACTTCCCCAATAGGAGGGAGATACATGATATTACATTCTAATAGCTATTGTAAGACTCTAGTTGGAGATACTAGTAGATTGGTAAAAGTTCATCAAGGTGATGATAATAAAACCACTCACTGAGGGGGCTCTAAAACTGCATTAACTATTACTTGATTTTAATTTTTCTATCCTTAGCCTTTACTTTGTATGGAACTTTACTATTACTATTGTTTGTTATTTTTGATATGCTTTTATACATTATATTTCCCATTAAAATTAATTTTAATTCCCTTTCCTTTAGTGTATGACATAAGTTAGTGAAGGAAGAAAATATTTTGAACATTAGTTACTCATGCAAATCTGGTAGAAGACTTTGTTTGAAAAGATCCTATAGTTCTTGATCAACTATGGGGATAGTCATTTTAGCCAAGATAGTCTTATATCAAAGAACATAATTTGTGATATGTGCATTTGACATTTATTTATATTATGAAAATTTGGCATAAGAAACCTTTTCACCTATTTTAATGCTAAAGTGAGATAGGAACATATCAGCTAAAAGATTAAATGCATTAACTAACTGATTTGATAGACTATATAACCATTGTAAGGCATAATCCTTTAGACTTCATGGAAATAGCTTGGTTAGTAACTATTAATTTGGTACATATTCCAAGAATGATGTGTGAAAATATCTTAAGTCTATCTCTATATCACTCTTTCAATCATATAGAGTGAGCTTGGGTTGAACAAAACTTGGTGGCAAGGGTGTGGAAGCAATATGACATGCCAATGGTGTATGAAGTATATTAAAAGAATGCAAAGCCTGTGTTGGTCTAGAGGCACTTTGCTCAATATGTAACACCTAGGATTGAAGATATTTTATGCCTTGCACAAGGGTATCCATATCAAGAGATGAAGATGTTCTAGCCATAACTAGTGATGCCTCATAGGAAGGTGGGGCTGCTATAAGGGGTTATTGAGACACAGTTGCCCCCATAGTGTCATTTATAACTGGTTGCTCTATGGTTTGAGAATATTGACCATTTTTCACTTTTTGTTTTTCTTATTATAGTATTTTAAGAATTTCATCTTGTATATCAAGATGTTTAGTTAAAAGGTCTTGAAGTTCCCTCTTATCAGTTTCATCAAAATTGGTATATTAGGTCATTGTTAATGTAATAAAATAAATTGAAAATGGATTGAATTTTTTTCAATAAGTTTTAATAATAATGCAATGGAAGGAAATTACTAAACAAATGAAATGTAAAGGCCTAAAAACAACAAACTAGAATATGCATAAAAAAGGATATGAAGTTCACAAACATCTAAGGTGATACCTCAAGAAGCAAAGGGACCTAGTAAATTCAATAGGGGTTTGAGAGAAATTATTTTCAAAATTAATATGGTAAATTTTAAAAATTAAATGGTAAATTATGTTTTAAATATGGAAGAAAAAAATTAGAAAAATAATGAAAAAAACTAGGACCTAATATAGGTAACTAGAGTTTGAAAGAAATAATTTTTTTCAATTACTATGATGAATTTTAAAAAATAAATGTGAATTTTTTATTTAAGTATTTAAAAAAAGTCAAAAAAATACTAGAAAAATAATAAAGTAATTTACCCTAGGGCTTCTAGGGTTTTTATGCATAAATGAATAAGTCAGGTTCACCAAATGATTTAACTATATTGGAAATATTAGAGTTTTATTCCTAATTTAGTTAATGGTATGGATTAATAAATTAGTAAATAATATTACAATAATTATAGTTATAATTTTTATATTTTATTTTTCATTTGTACCTTTCTAAAAATAGTAATAAATTGGGAGAAATATAACTTAGCTTAAAATAAGTTAAAATGGTTATAATGGGGTCTAAAACTAGTCGTGCAAGATTGAGATACTATTATAAATAAAAATATAGTATTTTTTTGTGAAAGGAGAGGACCACCAAAAATAGGATACCTTAGGGTTATACAATATTGTCCTCTTCTACTACTATTATCAAAGCTACTCATAGAAAGTTGATTTTTCTAGGTTCTTTACATTATGCCTCTGTGCACCTACCCATGAAATTTCAAGTGATAAATGTTGATAGGGCTCACTATAGATATATTTTAATCTCCAAACCCTAACCCTCCATCATTATTGATAAATGGTATATTTAATCACTTGAAAAGGGGGGGGTTACTATGTGTAAGATACACTGAACATGTGATTTACACCCCTTTTATGGGCATGCTACCTACATACCAATACTCTGAAGAGGGATCAAGCCATATTTAGTTCTTCCACTTGGTGTCCTATGTGCATTAGTGTAATGTAGATGTAAAATGAAAAACTGAGAGTTCTTGTGGTGGCTAGGAACTAGTGTGAGAGTTTGAATATGTTTACAACTATGTTGGGTGATTGTATATAGAAAATAGGAAAGCTTGATTTAGATGTTTTTTTGTATGCTTTATTTCTTTGTAAGATTTGTCACCTCATTTTGTAAATGACCTTTTAATGAGATTTTATAGGAAACTATTGGTCATGGGTTAGATGTATTCATGCTTGGATGATATAATGAAGGATATGAACTAGATGGAAATGACCTTCTGGGCTCAAAATGTGATTGGATAAGAACACCAAAAAGGGGAAACCCTAGGATCCAATGCTCTAGTCTAGGTATGACACTCATGTTGTATAGGCTTAAGACCTGAGGGAATAGAATTAACCTAGGAAATAGAGTCTAATTGAGCTAAAATGACCATTTGGAAGGATACATATGACTGATAATGAGAAAAAACGTGTTTAGAAGGGTCATGAGATCATATAAGGACCTATGGATAGGGTATCACAAGACACACTCAAACTACCAATTTAGACATTTTATATGACTACATTATTCAAGCTTAGGCCATGGAAAAGGGACCTACTGCAATTCCCATTTTTGATCCTTCACACCCTGATTATCTATATTTCAATGATAAGGCATCCAAAGATGTGCAATATAAACAAGATTATGATGATACACAAGTTGGAAATTAGGACACTCTCCCTCCACATAACAATGAAAACCTAATTATCAATGAGTATGATATCCTAAAATTCTTCATATTAGACTTTAGCAACATCCCCTTGATCATGCATAAATTTTACAAGCTATAACAAAATTAAGAATAAATCAAACAATGGTCAATATTTATCTCCCCCATCTAATAACATTATTACACCTGCATTGGGGCCAACTCAACTAGCACATCTAAAAATTATAACTCAATAGCCTTCAATGATAGATACATCTCCTATGGTTAGTTTCTTCACTCTAGATGTACAATCCCTTATGCATGAGGTTCATACTCTATAGGTTAAGGTGTTACATCTTGAGTAGGGAGCCTCTGGGCCATCACATGACTTGGATTCTAATTTTATCTTATGTACACCTTTGTCACATCACATAGAGGCAACTCCCTTGCCATCTAGATTTTTGGAGCCTAATCTTACATTATATGATGGTAAGGGTGACCTAGAGAACCATATCCAATATTTTCATGTTAAATGTTTGGAATATGTGTCTAATTATTGGTTCCTCACTAAGTTATTCACATATAGTTTAAATGATTATGCCTTAAATTGGTTATATGATCTACTAAATCAGTCTATCACCACATTAAATCCTTTGGTAGACATGTTTTTTATCACACTTCTCCATAAACATCAGTGATAAGATCTCATGTGATCAAGTTGCACAATTGAAACAAAAATCAAA